>JAQIBA010000107.1:190653-220084 GCA_028293925.1 Brueelia nebulosa
GGTGAAATCGCCCCCCCAATGTACCCATGTCAACGGCGACCACCAACTGCATTGGCCCCCTCATGGAAACCTCGAACGCTTCCGATTTCGTTTGTGCACCTTCTTTGTATATGATTCTGGCGATTTGTGCCCCAATTTTTACATGTGTTCCATAAAATATTCATTTTTCTAATTCCCTTGCGCGCCTACAAATTTGGTTATGCAACCATAAGTACAAAAATATGGGAGTTTTAAGAGTTGTTAAGTTTTAAATTTTTTGGGAGATTTCTGGCCCACTTAGAAACGTTTCTCTAAGATAAAACCTGATGATTCTGAAAGCTTAATGTTTACACTATCATTATACGAAATTAGAAGCAAATCCCAGGTGATACTTCTGAGATACATGGGTGGAAACAGGATGGGGGCTAGTGGGAACACCCTCTTGCACCACATTCAGGGGCCAATTTGACCCACTTAGAAAAGTTGCTCTAAAATGAAGTAACATTCTATTGAAAGCTTGAAGTATGTTCTATCCATGAACTAAATTAGAAAGAGATCCCGGCATATACTCCTGAGATATTCGACTGGAGGGAAATATGAAGCCCGGGTAGCCGCTACTGCGTCTACCTTCTAGGGCAAACTTCGCACATTTAAAAACGTTTCTCTAAGTTCAAACCTAGTGATTTTGAAAGCTTAGTGTTTACTCTATCATTACACGAAATTAGAATCAAACCCTAGATGATACTTCTGAGATACAAGGGCGGAAACGCGATGGGAGCTCGTGGGCACAAACCCATGCACCACACTCAGAGGTCAATTTGACCCACTTAGAGTAGTTGCTCTAAGATGAAACTATATTCTATGGAAAGCTCGAAATATGCTCTATTCACATTACCTAATTAGAAGAAAGTACAAGAATACACAACTGAGATATTTGGCCGCAAGGAAAATGTGTCATTTTTTGGGCGGGAGCGCATGGATGCAAAAACTTACTTTAGGAATAGCGGACGAACGGAAAGAGATATTCAATTGAAACTTCGTACGTCGTTAATGATTGCTTCACACATTGTTCAGGTACAATTTGAACAAAATCGGAAGCATTTCAGGTTTCCATGAGGGGGCAAATGCAGTTGGTGGTCGCCGTTGACATGGGTACTCTGGGGGGGGGCGATTTCACCCCCTCAGAGTGGTTTCTCTAAAATCGAAACGGGTGCGTTCGAAAGCTTAAGATATGCCCTTTCAACGAGCAAAGTTAGAACGAAATCTGAGATGACACTATTTTGCTATTTGGCCTCAAAGTTGGTCAAAAATAGCTAAAATGGCGTTCCCCGACCACTTTGCACTCCCATGGCTCCCGATGAGGTGATGCTAGGAAGATCAAACATGGCTCATTTTAAAGCTCTAGTGATGCACTGTCGCTATGCACAATTTGGCCAAAATCGGTCAATGCAAAAAAAAGTTATGGGGCGTTGAAAAATGAAAATTTTTTTGGCGCCCAATTTTCAGACCTGTTTTCGAGGCGCTGTAGCTCGGCAACCATAAGACCTAAAAAGTTGAAACCATGCCATTCGAAAGAGCATGTAAAGCTCTGTCACCATGCAAAAGCTCATTTTTGTGGGTTGGATAGGTTCCGCAGGACGGGAGTGCAAAGTTGTCGATTTTCGAGTCGGACGCCGAAAATGGAACGCGTCATTTTCTGTTCAAATGGCGATATCTCCGGAACGGATGGAGATATCGAACTAAAATTTGGGGGTTTTTCATCCAAGGCACTAAGGTACAAACCTGTAAAATTTGAAGAAAATCGGAGGGGGTCGACCTGTGGCCACCGACCCCTTTCACGTGGAATCACCCTTATATAAAATTATACTAGTTTTACTATATTAATTTTAACTTTTTATAAAATTTTAATCAACTTTTTATAAAACTTAATTTATAAATTTATACTAGTTTTACTATATTACTTTAACTTTTTACCTATATAATTATTCAATATTTTACCTATATAAAATTATACTAATTTTATTATTCTAACTTTAACATTTTACCATTTTAACCCTTTTAACCTCGTCGTATATATGTTATTTATTTATTTTTCGCTTTGGGACCACGCTGGTTTCAACTTTTTCCTCTTCTTTTCTGCTGTTCCCTTTCTTTCCTCTTCTTCCAGTACTCTCTCATCTTCTTGTTGTGTTCTTCCTTTCTTTTTTCTCTCCATTTCGTCCCTGTTTTCATTTTAGACTCTTTCCTGGAAACTCCTGCTTTCTATTTTCTTCTTCAGCGTGTCTCGTCTTTGTATATCTTCTGTTATTTATTTTATTTATTAAATTTTGATTTATTTAGATTTAATGTCTCACATATTTGAAAACTTTATATGTATATAGTCTAACAATTTAAAAAAAGGAAAAAAGTATAGTTGAAGACTACTGATGGGCCACTCATTAGGAAAATTGAACTGTAGCCATCAACTCTAACTGCCTAATGTGGACAAAATAGAGTAATATATTATATTATATTATTATTTTAAGTAGATCTTGACTGATGGTTTTCCTTTTTTCCCTGAGTATTTGGTTCCTAATCTTTGTATTATTTAATTTAATTAGCAACTTGATCGTGGGAGTATTTTATTTCTTGAATTTATTCTGTATATCTCATCTATTTGGGATTATGGTTAAATTAGTTATCATATTCAGTAGTTCTTATATTTTTTTCGTTTGTATGTGTTGATTTTGCCTTATTTCTTTTCTGATTTTTCCTCTATGCTTAATTCTACTCTTTCAAATGCTTGTGGTAGTTTGTCCTACAATTCCTGTTTCTCTCTTTTACTTTAACCCACAGAATCGAAGGATATTATCTTTCCGGAAATGTCTTCTCCACCTTTGTGGGTTCGTAATGTTTTGAATAGGAGTCATAATATTATTAATTTTCTCTGCTGTGTGAAAGCAGATTACTTCCGGCGGAAGTTCGTGCAAAACCTGAATTCAGGGGAAACATTACCACAGTTCAGCACTCAGCTTTTCTTATGTTCGTTCCATCGTCTAATCCTCTTCGGTTTAATGAGAATGAAAGTAGAAAATCAGTTTAAAGCTGACGAACGGCCAAAAAATGGCAAAAATTGAACGTACCTTGTTGTGTTCGTCCAAAGTGGTCATGGCGATCCCGAGAAGCCATTTAGGCTATCCGAACTGAAAATGCCAACTAAAGGAACGCTAACCGTATTAAAACAATATTACTTTCATCATCTCATTCCGTTTTTAATAGTATTTCCCGAATACTGAGGGGCGTTCCATAATTCCCCTGAGTTTTTTTTAATCCCGCCATGAAAAAAGTCGAATCTGCGGTGAATCACAAATGAACACAAACAGTGTACAGCTATGTATAAAATGTATAAAAGTTCCACGAAACGGTTTTCCTCCCCGTGCGGTCAAAATTACAGCTCTGCGGATATTAAAAGTATAAAATTATAAAAGTTACGATGGCGATGCATTCTGTACGTAATTATTTGCTGACTATAGTCGACTTTCGGGGGAGTTCACACCGGAAAATGACAAAATGTGAGAAAAAAGGTGTAAATATTGAACATCCCTCGATGTCGCCCGTGTCACTGAGGAACGGGAACGATGCACCAAACGAATTTCTCAATTTCGGAAATAATTTTAAATTAATACGATTATTATCTGCGGAAATGAAAGTCGTCGTTTTTCATCCGAGAATATTTATTTACCAGAATAAAAAGGGGAAATTTATTCCGGAGTCATTTTCGGCTAAAGTTTTAAGCAAAATCAACAACGAAAGGGTTGTAAAAAGGAACAGTATTTCCAACTTTCCCCGAATGTGTTTGGTTGTGTTCAGAGCACAGACACACGAAAGTATTATAAAGCGTGGAGAAAAAGGCAGGAAGTTCTGTCAGCGAACAGCAATGATTGAGGGAAGTTCAGTAACCTTCGAAGAAACGAAGAAAAGTTGTAAGTTCGCCCCATATGCACAGTCGGAAACGGAATCGATTTTTATTGAATGAAGGAAAGGGTGAAAACTCTCTTCGGAGATTGGTACGGGTTTCGCCTGATCATTTCAACTTCGCATTACTCACTTTGACCTATAAATCACTTCAATGTATGGATTTTTTCACTGGAAAAAGGTCAAATTTGTTTCAACCCCAAAGAAGTGAGGAAGTTCACACCCAAAGAAAATGAAAACGATCTTTCCCTGCTAAGAAGAATTAAAAACCGAAAACCTCAAAATTCTCTTATAATTCATTGTCAACACATAATTTTCATAACTCAGTTTAAGCAACTGCTGAAGGAAAGCAAATATGTGTAATAATTCATATAAATACCGATAGGAGATAAAAAGTTTCTGTTGTAGTTTCGAAGTCGTATGCGGACGCTTTGGACGTCTGATTTTGTACACTTAGTTCGACTTTCTGCTGAGAGATGTCGCGTTTGAATTCTCAATAAAAAATTCAAAAGCATTGACCGTTAAAAATAAATTCACTTCTTTCATTTGGTTTAATAAAATTTGTTGAAACTTATTTTGAATTTGTTGAAGCGTATTTACACCCAACTTTAACACGATTTTGAAACACCAATAGGAATTATTATACTTTTTTTTCACGAATAATTCGTTACGGCAATTTTTGAAAATTATAATTTTGTATAAATGATAGCGTTAAAATTTCAACGTGGATATTGAGAGTTATATAATAACCAGAAAATATGACTTTGTAATAACAAAGTTTTAATAACAAGCGAAATTTTTTTATTTGTGTCATACGTCCACTGATGAGAGTATTTCTCCTCGATTATTATTGATGCATAATTGATTTTTATTCCCAATTTCAGTTAAAATATGTTATATCAGTGATGGCCAACCTTTCGATAATGTGCGGGCCAAAGTTGAGTTTGGTGTAATTTCGCGGGACATAACTAAATGTGGAGTTTTGAATATTAGTTTTTACTCTCTTCTCATTTTCCCTTTTCCTCCTTTTCTCTTCTTCTGGTTTTCTCCCCTTTTCCTTTTCTCGTTTTCTCATTATCCTTTCCTCTTTCTCTTTCCTCCTTTTCTCTTTCTTCTCATTTTCTCCTCTTTCTCGTTTTCCCGTTTTCTCTTTTTCCCCTTTTCTCTTTTTCTCATTTTCTCTTTTTCTCACTTTCTCCTTTCTCCTTTTCCCTTTTTCTCTTTCTTCGTCATTTTCTCCTCTTCCTTTTTCCCATTTTCTCATTTTCCCCGTTTCCCCTTTTCTCTTTTTCTCTTTTTCCTCTTTTCTCTTTTTCTCGTTTTCTCTTTTTCTCATTTTCTTTTTTTCATTTTCTCCTTTTTCCTTTTTCTCTTTCTTCTCATTTTCTTCCTTTCTCTATGTTCCTGCTCTCTTTTTTGAGAGAGGAATATAGAGAAACTTCCTTCTCTCTTCTCTCTCTACCTTCTTCCCTTTGCCTCTTTTTCCCGGCTTTACCCTTTTTACATTTTAATGACCTTTCATACTCCTTTTCACTTATATGACAGAATCTAAATAAGAAGGGAAACCCAAAGTATGTAATGGAATTCGAATGGATTCGAAAGCGTAAATTTAATATTTTGCCGAAAGTTAAGAAAGAATTTCAAATTGAAGTTATTCTAATATTAGAATAACCCTTTATTTAAAAATGAAAATGGACTAAAATCACCAAATTCGTATGTGAATATAGGAATAAAAGACCGGGCCATATGCAACGCCTTCACGGGCCGGGTATGGCCCGTGGGCCGTACGTTGGTCATCAAGGATTTAATCCACACTTTTTTAAGAAACCTGTTTAATGTTTAAAAATAATTAAATATATTTTACCCCTCGTTTTCTCCAAAGCTCTGAATACCTCCTAATTACCGCTACAATAGCCAGCAATCAAAGGAAAAATTCTAAGGAAAGCCGAGACAAATTATTTAAAAAAAAAACAAAAAGGGAGTAATACGCACTCTTTTTAAAAAAAGAGAGGGGTTATAATGAGGAGAAATTACTTTTCACTAAGGGTGAAAGAAGCGAGCCTTTAAGGCATAAAACCCTCATCCATAGAGAGCAAAAAGGAACGGTTGCTTTCTCAGCAGCCCAAAGCCATACCAACAAACTTTCCAAATTAATACAGCGGAAACCGTTTCGACTAAAACATTTCACGTGTTCATTACTTTGAACAAAAATCTCCTCCAACTTGGGGAAGTGGGTCAACCTGTCCCTCACCTGCAGGAGCAGAAGGAACAGCCGACAGGAACCGGCCAATGAGAGGCCATCTATCACTCGGGGGAAGCTGACAAACTATGCGGGAGGGGAACACTTCTCCGTATGCGGAGATATTTGCATTTTTTCAGTTGAAAATGAACCATATGAGAGTGGGAAAATGTTGATGCGATTCGGGAGGAGAGAACAAGTGAAAGTGACAAGATTCGAGAGTGTGAGAGGGGATGATGGAGCCATCAATCACACCAGAGGCTGCCATGGGGTTTCCTTCATGATTGATCACCCCGCCCATTAATTTCCTTTTAATTAATTTTATTACCCTTCAATCGGATTTTTTTTTACTTTTCATGGCCTCATCATCGACGAGGGGTGACTTTTATCAATGGAAATCACCAATACATGAAATAATATAAAAATGGAATAATTATAAAAACCCCCAAAGACAAAAATACTCCGCAGGTATATAAATAAACAACAATAACTCAAATACTTTTATAATTTCAAGAAACCTCTGCGAGTATAATAATCAACAAATAACCATCACTGAGCTTTCAGCCCTTATCAAGCAATTGTTATATTATTTGTACGATATATTATTGTCAGATTCGCTTTGCTCAATTATCAAAAATATAAAAATATTAAAAAGCGGATAATGAATAATATATAAAAGGGTTTGCCTTTGAGTTTGTAAATATAATGTTGTGTTCTGATGTGATGTTCGTCGGCCCAACACACAATTTGGCCCTCAGCTCTGCCAGTTCGCCCCGAAACCCGCTGCCGTGTCCGAATCCGAATCCTGCTGCTCAATGCTTCCGATGCTGATGGCGCTGGACCGATTTTGGGTGGGGGTAGTCGGGGTGCTTCTACTCGACGCGTAGTCGAACTCCCTTTTTGACTTGCGTTTCTTGATGGGGACGGATTTCGGCGGTTGCATTAGTTTCTTGTCTCCCTGTAAGTTTTCAATGTTAGTTCGGGATGTCTTCGTGCGATTTGTCTGATGGTGGGCGCACTCCTGTGAGTACTCACGTCGTGCACGTTGTCGGCGGAACCCCACGACTTGTGCAGTTTGTCGCTGTTGTTCTGACCGAGGAAGTAATTGCTGAAGGCCTCAGTCGTTTTCCTCACTCGAACATTCAACGAACCAATTCTCAAGAACCCGGACTCCTTTTCTACGTATTTTTTTCGTGCTTTGATTTCTGTCAAACCGCATCACATAAACATATAATAACATAAAACAAACAGTAAACGATGTTTTTTTGCGGAATGAAAATCCGTGTGTTACTCACCCCGAGCTGGAAGGTACACCGAATGAAAAACTAAACAACATGCATCATGCTCGTCGCCGTTAATACCCACCGCAACCCCCGGACATCGCGTCCAGAGATTCCGTAATAACCCAACGGCAGAGGTTTCCGAAGAATATACAAGAATGGTTAAAAACATGCAGGATTTCATCTATTTCAGGGGCTGATACTATAATTAGTGTTACGACTATTCGGTGCTGTTGTGACCGCGAAAGAACTTTCTCGAGGATGGGAGGTAATTCTCCTCCGGTGTAATCCGTGTCGATTTTAACCCATTCAGTGCCAGACAAATTTAGAGCAAAGAATACATAAAAGTTTACGAAATATAATTATATAGAATATTGTAATCGCATTTACTCCAATTTTTATTTATAAAAAAACACTACGAGATAACTCGTAGCAAATAAAATTCCTGTGCTTAAATTTCTGTACAAAACTCCTGTACTGAAAGCTCTGTATAAAATTCCTGTAACTGAAATCTCTGTCTAAAATTCCTGTACTGAAATCTCTGTATAAAATTCCTGTACTTAAGTCTCTGTATACAAAATTCCTGTAACTGAAATCTCTGTATCAAATTCCTGTAACGAAATCTCTGCATCAAATTCCTGTGCATAGATCTCTCTGTATAAAATTCCTGTGCATGAAATTTATGTATAAAATTCCCGTACTGAAATCTCTGTACAAAATTCCTGTACTGAAAATCTCTGTCTCAAGAATTCCTGTACTGAAATCTCTGGATAAAATTCCTGTACTTAAGTTTCTGTACAAAATTCCTGTAACGAAATCTCTGTATCAAATTCCTGTAACGAAATCTCTGTATCAAATTCCTGTACTGATCTCTCTGTATAAAATTCCTGTACTGAAATTTATGTATAAAATTCCTGTAACGAAATCTCCGTCTAAAATTCCTAACCTGAAATATCTGTATCAAAGAATTCCTGTACTGAAATTTCTGTATAAAATTCCTGAACAGAAATCTCTGTACAAATTCCTGAACAGAAATCTCTGTACAGTTTCTGTAATGAAATCTCTGTATAAAATTTCTGTACTGGAAGCTCTGTATGAAATTTCTGTAACGAAATCTCCGTCTAAAATTCCTAAACTGAAATCTCTGTATCAAAGAATTCCTGTACTGAAATTTCTGTATAAAATTCCTGAACAGAAATCTCTATACAAAATTCCTGAACTGAAATCTCTGTATAAAATTCATGAATTGAAATTTCTGTATAAAATTCCTGAAAAGAAATCTCTGTACAGAATTTCTAAACTGAAATCTCTGCATAAAATTCCTAAACTGAAATATCTGTATCAAAAATTCCTGTACTGAAATCTCTGTATAAAATTCCTGTTCTGAAATCTCTGTATCAAAAATTCCCACTACGAGATATCTCGTAGTCGGCACTCAACGGGTTAATCAAATCATCGAACGGTCACAACTCCTTCACAAGTTAAGCCGCAGTAGAAACTACTTACAGAACATGCATGAGACAGTATTAGAAAGAATTAAATTCCATGCAAAAGACAGATAAAAAACATTTTATAATGAAACAAATATACAAGACTTGCCTCAAAGCAGTCATTTTTAGATATCCTAAAAATAAAAGAAATTTATTATGACATTTCTTCCTGTGCTCAATCTATCAGTGTAGTGTAATTCGCTACACTAAACACTGTCAAATAAACACTGCGATAAAAGCAGCTAAACGGAGGAAAAGTCAAGGGGGATGAAGCGATCGTGTGTGTGTGCAAGCAAAGGTTTGTGTGGGGGAAACTAAAAAGGCCCACCGACTCCACCACCAAAGGAAAGCGTTGGGGGAGGTTCACCCGTTCAAAGTATACGACTGAGAGGAAGCCAAGAAGAGTCTGCTACGGGGCTGATTAAAAGAGCTTCTTTTCCATTGGGGCTCTTTCGGTTTTTCCTTCTTCTGTCGCTCGGAGTAGCGGCGAAGGAGCACTTTGGGGGGCAGGGCTATCTCTCTCACGACCTGTCCGCACTTACTTCTGAACGTGTCCGCGGAAACCGACGTGTCGGAGTTGGTTCTGTACTGTCTGGGCTTTCTCCCGCTCCAGTCCCTCAGATTCTGATCGGCGGCTGCAATCAGACAAAGTTATCGCGGGTCCTTTCGTCAACACTCACCGAACACTCACCGTAAACCTGAACCAGCAAATCGAATATGTCTTCGTGTTCGTACTGCATCGCGAGATGGAGAGGAGTGTAACCCTGTAACGCAACAAACGAAAATCAATTGCTGTATACAGACACAACGAAAGGTACAGAAAGAGGAGGAAAATAGTGTTATAATGGCGCCGTCGGTGGGAGGAGAGAAAACGTCGTAAGAATAAGAGATGAGTAAATGGGAGAAATGCAGACGACGTGTGCTTTTGAAAGGCATTATGTTTACAAGCGAATATAATAATTACAGCCATTAAACACACACTTTGTTGTTAATGACATGCGATAACCTCTCATCCATAACATTAACCGGGGAGTTCTTTCCTTCCCCCTCTGAAAAAAAAAAACCCGACTTTGGAACCGTCAATCGAAACCGGAAGAACTCTTCCACTGGAAAAACACCCCGTGAAGACGGAAAATTAAAAAAATGTCGGCCGAGGGGTAAAACGGAGAAACATGGCGCAGCTGTTGGTCGGCGATTCCAAATGTCATTTTCAAAATATATAAGTAATATTTATTTATATGTGCAAGAGGTATGTGTGACTTTAAAATTGAAAAAAGTCACCCCTTCCTCGTCCATTGTTCTTTGTTCCCATTGTTCTTACGTCCTCTCAATATGGCAATAAGTCATGCCTTTCGCAAAGGGTCACTCCATCTGGCCACCAAGACCTCCCAATAACTTCGACTCTTAGGATCGCATTCCACTTGTTTTTGTTTTATTCGTTGGGGGAAGTTTAAAAAAAGGGAAGTCAGCCACATTTTTTTTTAAATCTTCGTCTCCCGTCGCTGTCGGAATTTCCTATACTTGACGAGAAGAAACCGTGTGTGTGTGTGTGTGCTTTCTCCGTTTTTTTTATTTCATCTCGATTTAGAATTCCACATCACAAAAACTCCACACGACTTCCATTGCTGCCAATCCCCTCGAGTTAAAAAACATTTCCCCGACTCATGGGTGACAGAATTGGCAAAACTCGTTGGTGATGAAAGAGGGCGACTTGAGATAAATCACCCACGGAGTGCCCTGATTTGTATACGGAACACGTGTTTCGCTAAT
Source organism: Brueelia nebulosa (assembly GCA_028293925.1). Classification (NCBI taxonomy): domain Eukaryota; kingdom Metazoa; phylum Arthropoda; class Insecta; order Psocodea; family Philopteridae; genus Brueelia; species Brueelia nebulosa. The sequence goes on from JAQIBA010000107.1 coordinate 201,366, forward strand.
TTGCTCTTTTCGAGATAATTTATTATTCATTTGAAGAGATAAAAACTTGTCGACTTCTTCCGCCCGATGAGGAATTTTAACGGATATCCGGTGCAAATTGTTCTTTTCCCATCCCGCGCATTTGAAAACCAAACCTTTTGTATGAAGAAATACCACAGCTTTAAGATATGAACACCACTGACAGGGAACCCCTTCAAGAGGTTATGATAGACTATAATGCGACGGTACTTACCCCGTTCTTTGGTCCAAGACGAAATCCGGACGAAACACCGAAAAAGAAAAGAGAAAGTATATTAATTCATGAAAAAATTCCACATTAAGGATGTCTTCTGCTGGATCTTTGAGTGTGACCTCGGGATTGCACCCTCTTCCCTTTTATTTAAAACCTGCAGAACTACCACCCGAACAATTTCTTGTTTTTACAAGTGGCCCTCCCCTCTACTTTTCTCACTGTAATCATTCAACATGACCATTATACATTTCTCTCTCCGCAGATTTCCGAGAAACTCTTAAAGTAAATAAAACTGTTTTAAATAAACGGTCCGACAATCATAGTATATACAGTAGCGCTCAAAAGTATTTTGACAATACAAAAGTATTACTTTTCCACCCGTAAGAGTTACTTACAAATTGAAACTTCATTAAAATGCTTTATAATATTTATAAATATAATATTAATTAAATAACAGAAGAAACAAAGAGTTAATCTTTAGAATTAATACTAATAATATAACTAAGAGTGTTAAAGGAAAGCAGAAGACTAAGAAGAATGTTATGTTTTGTATATTTTGTTATTTTAATGCGACAAATTTATTATTAATGGTATCGATAATTAAATAATACATAATAAAATTTTATAGTGAAATAATACTAAGAAACTATTAACCCTTTGCGGTCGTATAAACTTTGGGCATGGGTATCTATTGGGGGAATTAACCCTTCGAGGTCGTATGGTTATCTATTGGGGATTTTTTGGATTTGGGAATGGGTATCTATTGGTCGGAATGAACCCTTTTGCGGTGGTATAAAATTTGAGCATGGGTATCCATATGGTCGGAATGAACCCTTTGTGGTCGTAGCAATATTTAGTCATATTTTAACAAGAGAGAATCTCTAATTACTCCTAAATACAATTTATAATTATAAGTATATTTATAATTAAATTATCTCCAATCGATGGAGCATCGCATTAGTTGATGAAAAGGTTTAATAGGAATTGAGGAAAAGTATAAACTGATATAGGAATGCATACAGTATAAGATTCGTATATATATTCGTGTAGTTCCTTCCATGCGGTGGCTGAGAGCAGACATACGACCGCTAAGGGTTAAATTTTGTATTGCCAAAATACTTCTGAGCGCTACTGTATTATACAAAAAATTTTTTGAAAAGTTCTGGGAATTTCATCGAGTGTACCGATTGGCTGACTTTATGTTTTCCTTTTTAAGTTTCACGCTTAAACATTTTTCCCCTTAAATTTTATACAAACAAACATTTTTACAAAACTGAAACAAAATTTTATACAATTTATGAAAAATTTTATACAAACAAATTTTAAAAATATCGATTAGAAATTATCAACAAAAAGTATAGTATCTTAATATTTCTTAAGTTGAACTACACATGACGATTTACTTCCGGTGTTCGATCTGTTGCCAAAAACTTTTAGAAAGTTTACCGCATTCTGACGTGGGAAAACAGTTTTCCTCATACCAAAATTACCTATTTCGGTACATTTTCTAAAATCTGGTGACGTACGTCTATACTTTTCACATAGAGTTTCCATACGAATCAAAAATTCTTCCCGGTTCGTCTGCAGTTGTATCATAACAACGACACCCTCGGGTCGAATACATTTGAACGAATGATTAAAAAACGCTTTTGCGCATTTTTCTTCCATAATTTACTGTCGTTCCCCCTTTTTGGTATCCTATGGAATGATTTTGCTCCTCCTGATGAAATCGTTTGCCTTTCACGGATTCGAATGAATGAGTTTACTTTTATAAATTAAACTCCTGACAAATGATCCTTTTATTGAGCTTCAACCCAAACCGGCCATTATTCATCGATTTGTCTAACTCTGCGCAAAAGACATGAGAAAGCAGTGGATTGGTTCAAAAACCCACCCCCGATTATGTATTTAAACAAAACCTCCTCCGACTCAAATAACTCAGTGGAAACGGTGGAAAAGCCGAACTTTCCTTCGAAAGTTAACCCGATTCATTTCGATAGAAAAAAAAAAAAAAAGGAAAATGCAACCGAAATCGGGAATCGTCGACTCATGGTCGTGACAGTCGATGTATTCTCCTTCATTCATGGCCAGTCATCGCTCTTTGTCATTCATTCAGTCCTCCTTTTTGTCCTCCCCGTCATCAGCGAGATGACAAATGCGAAAGTAATGGTTTGACCGGAAACTTGCCTTGTTGGCGCTGCCCAAGGGCTAATTGCCATTCGATTGCTTCATTTTCACTGGACACACACACAAAAAAAAAAATTCCCGCCCATTGTCGGAGGCGAGGGTTTCGGTCCCACCAATTTTTCCCCGATTCCTAATTCGCTTCGCGGTGGTCGAATCAACATCTCATTAGGTTACCTTTGAAAAGTATAAAAAATAATTCCGAGAGCTACACGTTTCTCCCCGGGTAATTCGTCTTCATTTGGGATCCCTGGGAAAGAGACCGCGGGAAAATGACGGCAGTGTTGCCAACAGTCGGCAGACGACTTTGCAGATACTCACCGTTCGAACGTTCGGGTCGAGTTTGTATGTTCCGGCGATGAGTTTCACCAAATTTTCATTTCCGTGTTTGGCAGCCCAATGCAAAGCCGTCTGAAACATAACCATTAATTCAAAATGGTTCTTTTTAATTATTTAAAAAAAAAAAATAATAACCAAACAATCGTAATGACGCTTACTTAATATTGATTACAAAAGAAACTCAAACACATCAGGTGAGTCCGCAAAAAAAATTACACGAATTGTCGCTGTTTATATAACTTATACTTGAAAACGAAGAACCAACAAAGTTTTTTAAAAAATTTCAAAAGAAAAGCAGACGACAATTAATCACTGTAACACTGTGAACTGATGTGTTTTAACACTTTTAATTAATTCGTATACGAACAGAATTGATGCCAAAATTTCGGGCCATAAATTATAATTATACTAATTAATATTTTTTGGTTATTTATATACCCGGGTAAAATCCTTACAATCGCCCATAAATCCTTGTGTGATAATAACAGAAATTTTGTGAGTATGAAAAATGAAGGGATAACACTTAGTTTGTATAATAATATTAATTAAATTGTTATCATACTAATTATTATTATTCTTTGGTTATTTATATACCCGGAAATTCCTTACTCTCGTCCTTTAATCCCTATGTGATAAGAACAGAAATCATTTGAGTATGAAAAATGAAGGGATAAGTTATTTTTTATAAAAATATTAATTACATTGTTATTATACTAATTAATATTCTTTGGTTATTTATGTACTCGGAAAATACTTATGTAATAATAACAGAAATTACGTGAGTATGAAAAATGTAGGGATAACAGTTATTTTTCTATAATAATATTAAATTATAATTATACTAATTAACTTTTGTTGGTTATTTATTTACCCGGAAAATCCTTATAATCGCCCTTAAATTCTTGTGTGAATATAACAGAAATTATGTGAGTATGAAAAATGAAAGGATAACAGTTATTTTTTTATAATAATATTAATTAAATTATAATTATACTAATTAATATTCTTTAGTTATTTATATACCCGGAAAATTCTTACATTTGTCCTTAAATCCTTCTGTGATAATATCAGAAATTATGTGAGTATGAAAAATGAAGGGATAACAGTTATTTTTTATAATAATATGAATTAAATTGTTATTATACTAACTAATATTCTTTGGTTATTTATATACCCGGAAAATCCTTATGTGACTAATAACATAAATTAAGGGATGAAAATAACAATAAAAATAACATAACATAAAAATAACCAAATAACCAAGGGATAACAGTTATTTTGTATAATAGTATTAATTAAATTATAATTAAACTAATTAATATTCTTTGGTTATTTTATACCTTACAATCGCCCTTAAATCCTTATGTGATAATAATAGAAATTACGTGAAAAATGAAAAGATAACAGTTATTATATATAAATGACGGCTGAAACCACTGTATTGTGCACACGCCAATAGGAATAATTTGTTTTATAAACAGATTTTATTGTATACTTTCAATGAAATGAATACCGAAGTATAAGGAAACGTATAAATTCAAAATTAACAGTCGGCGATGCCAATGCAACTTTCAATGGAGGTTTTCGGGTTCCCAGAAAGTGGTCAGCTTTTTCCCCGAGGGCAGAATCCCCCGGGGGGTGGGATGGGGATTGTCCAGGGGGCTCTGTCACCGTTCCTCACACCCGTATTGATTGATGCCGTCATTAACATTCGTGATTATTAATTCCAGGTAGGGAGGTATATCGTGACGATTTTTCGTGATTCTAGAGAGCGCGTGTTACCTGATCCGGGCCCACGTGCCCTTTCAAATCGGAACCCGAGGTTTTCTCCCAAACGAAAAAAGTGTTATTTCCACACGAAAAACTTTAGTGGCGTCTCGTCTGATCGGGCATTACGTAAAACGAATGAAATTAAATAATTGATGGTTTGAGTGTTGAACGCGCCTGTGTAAAGCACTTCCTGCCCGGCGTTTACTCCTCTTTCTTTTACACAGTAGAATCGAAACTTGATGAAAACTGACGGAAAACTGGGAGGGCACTTGTATGGTACGCCCTCATTCTAAATACCAATACAACCACTCAGTGTGAAGTCGTTCTCGAAATAACAAAGAGGCTCACTGCCGTACTCGAGGAACCCAAGACAAAAACTCCGAGACCGTGGGAGACCAATAATCCACCTGAAATGCCTGCGTCCACTTGAATTCCTTCTCTTTTTGTTTTCCTTTATTTAACAATAGTGACAGGAAACACTTATTAATAACTCCCTTTAGGTATAGTTATTAAATTTCATTTTCATATATTAGAAATATGATGCGGGGGAAACACGGGAAGCTGACTTCTCGGACACGTAGCGAGAGATTAGCCCCAGTCCATCTGCCAAAACATTTTATTCTCCGTTTGGAATTTGTTTTTTGCTGCAGAAATTGCTTCTTGGCCCTTCTGAGACGCATGAAAAGCAATCCGACACTCTTCGAAGGGAATAAACGAATCGGGGGAAGAAGCAAACGCCAAGTCTGTCCCATTTCGAATGCCATCTTGCCAGTCACCCAGCACTGGAGCACCCCGTGGAGGTTCCCGAAGTGAACTCCCACGTCCATGATGACCTGCATGGCTCCGACCCACCGGGGCAGGACAAAGTCATCTTCGGGGCACCGCCGAGGGGGAGAACTCCTCCGCCATCGCCCCCTCAACACCCATTCGGTCTCTTATCGCATCACCGAAAAAAGCTCACGCGAGTATCTCCCTTTTGATAATACCTCAATGCCGATGATAATTGAGGTTCAACCATTCGAAAATAATAAAATTTAAGGCTTCCCCCTCCCCCTCCCAAACCGAGAAAGTCCTCTGGTTGAACCGAAACCTGGAAAAACGTGAGTGGATTACGGTTTATTAAGAAAAAAGAGCGAGAGATAATTTAAAGATCAATGTCAGTCCGCATTAAACGGTTTCGTGAGTTCCCCGTGTCCCGAAAAACAAAAAAAAAACCGGATCGGGACCATTTTGTCTCCCTCCCTTATCTCCGCGAATGATCTTTTCCCCTCGTTACACCGGCTATGAAAAACCAAATCGAACCTGAGAAACTAATCGGATTACCTGGACGAGGGAAACTGGAAGGTAATTGGTCGCAAACAAGGGCTCAACTCGTGAGAAGAGAAAGAGGACATTTTGGCACCGAGGAAAGTCGTGAAATCGGACGGTAAACGTGTCATTAAGTAAAACGGGGACATCGAAACCCCTGAAATGGAACTCCGAAAAATCTCCATTGTTGCGAAGATACCCAACTAATAATTAATTAGCTGTTTTCCTTCTTTCCTTCTTTTCTTCTGAATGCTTTAATAACAGGAATGAGGGCGTAATTATTATGAACGCTGTCATACTCCGCCGGGCAACGTCAGAGAAGAAATTGTGTATCTGTGGTTCATCTACACCGCCATTTTTTCTTGAGCCACTTGTATTTCCTTTTTGTTTCCGCCAACCCTCGCTTTCCCCCCCCCCCCCGAAGCCGAAACAAAGGCAACGCCCTTGAAAACCCCTACAACGACACTTAAATCACGTCGGCTGTGTTTTCAATTCCGCCGCCCAGGGTACATCTCCGACCAAGGCCATGTCCCAACCCTGCGGCCTCCTCGGAAATGACTATTGAAATTTCCATGTGCGCGCCGTGGTACATTGCTCGATCGAAATGAAGATGATGAATCAAAAATCGAAGAACAATAAATCATTGACTAGATGCGATGAGATCAGTGTTCAATAACAGCTAAGTTAATTGAATTCTCGATGTCAGGTTTCGATACGGGGGGACAGCATTTGAGACAGCACGTGGCACCGACTTTTTCCCGAAGAAACCGCAAAAAAATATAATTACTTACGTACTGCAGCGTGGACATCGAAGGCCCCACATGAAAATAAAAACAAAATGCGTTAGAAAATCAAAAGAATCGCACTTTCGGGGGGGGGGGGGAAATGAGAGTGAGCTTATCTCCTTCGGTCAGAGAAACCGTTCGGGCAAAGGGCAGGGTTTCCCTCGTGACGAAACCGAATTAAGTGAATTGCCATTTCCACTCGTGTAACTTATGAAAACGTCCCCCATAAATGTTTTCAAAACGGCGAATAAAAATCATAAATAATAAAGATAATGGGTCCACTTCCTCCATAACAGGTATAAATAACGAAGTTGATTTGATTTGTTGGATTGATAAGATCTGGACCGCTGGGAGGTAGCAGATGACAATCGCGCTCTCGTAAATTACGACGTGCAGTCGGACCTGGAATGCAGCTAACCGCGGTTGACATTGTTTTTTTTTTTCTCCGCATGTCAGTCAGGGAGCCGAGTTTCGACAGAAATGAGAACGAGGGGGGCCCCCGCACCAGAAGCGCAAATTTCGCCAATGCGTGGCGCAAACCCCACATAAATAAATTTAACGTCCCATAGTGGCGGTTACTGTGTCCACTCTTCGACATCCCGCCTCGGACGGCGCCGAAAGAATGTTCCTAAACGACGTACGCTATCCTGTTCGCAGTCTTCTTTAAAATACCCATTTGGAGATATTAACGGAGATAATGGTCCCCACCGGCACCCTGTAGCTTTTATTTATTTTATTAAGCACGATTATCTAAATTCGATTGCGATTTTATTGTACCGACATAATTATTTCGTATTGGTTATTGGACTAACTGCGCCTTTTAATTATTTTTTTCCGGAGTCTTATCTCCTCTTACCCATCTTTTTAATTTATGTGTCGTCGGCGAGAGAGAGAGAGAAATTCGGGACGATTTTCATAAGAGCCCAATGAGTGAAAACTTAATTTCGAAAAAAAAAAAAGCCACCGAATTAACGAGGCGAACCACGTGAGAGACCACTTGACGAATTATTTATCGGTCCATAATTCACGATCTATGTCACTGACACGGGTTTATGTCTTGTTTACAACGTTTTGTTCCCCATGATGTAAGTTCGCTTTCGAATGGGATGACACCGACGGAAAAGAGAAACACTGCTAATTGAGTCATTAAAGTTAGCCGGGCGAATTCAAGTGGGGTTGCCCCGTGGGGGGACACCTTTCCCCCCAAATGGATGCCCTCACAGACCACAGAAGGCGATGGAATCGCAGTTGGATGCTGTTGTCTTACAGCAAATACTACCCGGAGGAACATAGGTTTTAATTCGACACCCAAAAAAGTGCCGTATCTTTTAATCTTTTTGTATTGTTATTATGATATTTATTTTATTTGTTTATTTTTATTTATTCAGGTAAATGTCAAAGTGCTCTCTCTCACTATGATTCTCTTATAAGCCGTACCGCGAAAAGAACTGTTAAGTTTTATGCTTATTTTTTGTGAATTGTATTCTATTATATTATTATATTATTATATTATTATATTATTAATCCGACACTCTTTGGTTCCGCGTGTTTTAATATGTAAACACTGAGCGAGTTGCTCTTGTGTTGAGTGCAGTACTAATGCCCAAAATGTTTCTATTGAAATGTATGTGTTAAAGAGTGGTTGTCTTCGTTGTAATTCTGTGGTTTCTTTTGCGGTCGTTTTATCATTCGGTCTCATCCAAAAATAATAAGGAGCTGTATTTTTGTATAATCATTTGGTAGAATGATATAACGCCACGATTTTTCAAGCATTTATATCAACTGTATGAACCACTATATACAGTAGCCCTCAAAAGTATTTTGACAATACAAAATTTGTCATTTTCCACCCGTAAGACTTACTTACAAAGTGAAATTTCATTTACAACGCTTTAGTCTCACATTTACAAAGACAGTCCTCACATACATAAATATTAATAAAATATATAAACACATAAACACATAGCATATAAATACAGTCCTCACATTTATAACTAGAACGTTAATTAAATAACATAAGAAAGAGCTTAGCCTTAAAATATATACAAAAGTAACAGTAGAATTATACAGTAGTATCTTCCAAAACAGAACTAAGAGTATTAAAAAAAAGCAGAAGACTAAGACGAATTTAAATCTTTTGTATACTGTATTTTGTTATTTTAATGTCAAGGGGCGACAAATACATTATTAACTAAATAATACGACCGTAATACAATACAAAACCATAATAAAATAATTAACTTAGAAACTATTGAATTTTGTATTGTCAAAATACTTTTGAGCGCTACTGTATGTTACATAGATACACCGAAATCTGTAGGATGTCGACTTTCACCGGTGAATGTCAACATTTATGTGTATGTTCGAAATATTTGCTACATCCCATATCTGTGATTGCCCGAATGTAAAACAATATAATGAGCGTATTTGATATCTGCTGACATTCACCGGTGAAAGTTGACATCGTGCAGATTTTGGAGTTTCTATGTAACATACAGTACCACTCAAAAGTATTTTGACAATACAAAATTCAATAGTTTCTTAGTTAATTATTTTATTATGGTTTTGTATTATGCTACGGTTGTATTATTTAGTTAATGATGTTATCTGCTGACATTCACCGGTGAAAGTCGACATTCTCCAATTTCAGTCACTCACGGTAACGCATACATAAAACTTTTTCGGTTCTGCACCTCAAATACCGCATAACTCATTTCCAAATTGTAATCGCTCCTCAGCTATGAATAATAATATAAAACCCCCGCGTATAATAAATGATCTGCCACCTGTCATTTCCTCGTCTTCACTCGCTTCCTACAGTATTCGCAAAAAGCAAAGGACGAATTATGAAAAACAATTAGGCTCTTTATGAGGCGTTTAACACGTGTAAAGTCGACCATTTACAACTGATCGGTAATTAAAAATATTTTTCAATTAACCATTTGCGCGCGGGGAAACTCCTGTTATTTTTTTTTTGCCTTTTTTTTTTCAGAAAGGGGACCCGCGCTCCGTTTAAAAATTAAATCATTCCATTATAAAAAATGATTTTTTATGAAATTATTACAAGACAACGCAAAGTGTTTATTATGTACAAATCAATTCGACTCGAATTTATTAAGTAATTTCACGCAGCACGATAGATGATAGCTCGGGGTCGAAGAGATGATTTTATACCCGCATGTTACATGTTGTAAACACACGCGGTCTCATCTAATGCGGATCCATTCATTTTGACCGAGTTAAATAGAAAAAAATTAATTCGCTCTGACTTATTAGTTTATTTCGGAGAGAGAGAGAGAGAGCACTGCCTTAGAAACAGTGCCGCCTTCCACCGATGATTTATGTCTCCCCTCATTCCCTCCTCCCCCGTCATATGCAAACGAGAATCCCCGGGGTTTCAGGGGGAATGGACTGCCATTTGTACTCCTGCAGGAGAGAGCACAGGCGAGAAGCCCTTTCGAAATGCGAATTTTTAATGGTATAAATCCAAAGTCACGAGCGTGAATTGCACTTTGAGGTAACCGGCACTGCCCGTCACCCGAACGGCGCCTGGGAACGGTCCTTGGCCAGAAAAAAAAAAGGATTTACGGACCTCCTAATTTATTCTGGTTCTCGGTTTGAAAAAAAAAAGATAGCCTCGGATATTTAATGCATGGTACACAAAATATAAAGAAGGTACTTACGCCCTGTTGAGAAGATGCGAGATAGCGAGGGCCGTCAGGTCGAGGTCCGCGGGAGACGCCAGCATGGAGCCAACGGCAATGCAATCGCATCGCGTACACACGCACCCAAAACAGAAAAAAAATGCAAAAAAAAAAAAAAATTAATATCGGTTTCAATTGAATTATTGAATAATTACCTCCGGATGATTGGCCCGTCGATTAGTGCACCGACTCGATCGGCCCTATTAAACAACCTGGTAGCAATAGATTACAATGCCTCCGGAATATTAAATACATAACGAGTGCGCGTTTGAAAGATTTTCCTGCCCAATGTGGCGTTTCTAAATAAAATGCATTAAGAGTTGCACTCGTCTTCACCCTTTCCATCCATTCCCCCGAGTTGTATGATTGATCGATATCGGACAGCACGTGATAGTTCGGGAACATTCGGTCACGTTCGGAAATCATCGTTGTCGAAAACAAATAGAACGAAATTCGATATACTCCTTAAGATTCTGGAGAGAAATTTCACAAGGGTCCGGTAACCGTAAAAGGAATATAAACAAAATGGCGGGGGTGACCTCCGCTTTGAAGTTTTACCGGTAAAACCGTAATATTCGGTCAAAGTAGAAATTCCATGACGGCTCCGAATGAGTACAATCATGTCGAAACAGGGACGAAGTTTCAAACAAACGTTCGCGACCGCTACCCTAAATCAATCCGACGGTTCTCTCGAAAAATCCACTTAACTCCCGATGAATGGAATACTTTTCAACGACGGCCCCCTTTGCCGTGGTGTACCGGTTGAAAATCTATAAAATAATTTCCACGCCGTTTTTATACAAGGGTAATATATCACGGCGGAAGGGAAAAATATTTCACGCACCCACGACTCACTGCTAAAATTGATTAAGTCTTACGAGTGGTGGTGGTACTCGTGGACCCGACCTAATGCATCACCCGGTGAATAATGTGGGCCCTCGTCGCGTTTTCTACCGGGAAGACACCACTATAAATAATGCGTCAACCAGTCATCGGCCATAAATTTACTTTTCCTCTTTTTTAATATAAATGTAAATATTAATAAGGGCTACCAGCCCCCATGAGAACGTATTCAATTTGGCGCTACCATTCGCTCTCGCGTATCGCTACTGCTGGGGGTCGTTCCCGCTCTACCTGCCCCACTGCCTTGAAACCATTTTAATATGAACCTGGAAACTCTGGACTTACCGTTGTCGGATCCTGAGGTAGCGGCACATGAAAAAAAAAAGAAAGACACAAATTAGTAATTGTTAAATGATACCGTATAACAGTGGTTTCCAACCTTTTTGTACCGGCGCCCCCTTTTAAAAAACAAATTGTGGGGCCCCGTTAATTTATCTAAAATTCAAATTTCATAAATACTCAACTGATATTATAATTTATTTAATGGGCTACCACATAATATACAATACTATGTAAAAATATCACTGGAAAACTCAGTTTATGATGTAAATATATATATTTAGTACAAGAAATATAATTTATATTGTTATATATTTAGTATAAGTATTTTATATATTTAGTATAATTTATATATTTATTATTTATTGTTATATATTTAGTATAAGAAATATAATAACAGAACAAAAAAATAATATATATTTTTGGTTTGCATTCGAAAATTATATTTAGGAAAGAGCTACACGCCCCCCTTGCAACAGTCTCGCGTCCCACAGTTTGGAAACCACTGCCGTATAGTTTTTTTTTTAATTTTTCGCACTGACGTATAAAATAACGTTTATGGAAAATGTTAAAATTTCAAAATAACCCACTGAGTGCCAACTACGAGATATTTCGATACAGGAATTTTATTCATAGCCACGAATTATCAAGTAGTGCTTTTTTTAAGTAAAAAGGACAGTAAATTCTACTACTATATTATATCAGTAACTTAATAAAATTTTATAAACTAAAATAAAACCTTGGTAGGCTTTAAATTTGTCTGACACTCAATCGATTGAGTGACAATCTTTAGGGGGCTTTCACCCCCTATTTGGTGACGATCGTAAACTATACTTCCTCGAGAAACTTTTCATGACGTAATAAAAACCGCACAAAAATCCGGCGTTAAATCAACGGCGGTAGTTCAAATACAAACTGGTTGTTCAACATGAAAACGGGTTGTCCCGAAACAAATGAAAAACACAAAAGAACAACGCCCGGGAGAAAACCCGAAACGAAAGCTGGCGGAAACCCCGACTCATGGCGAAAAACGTCCGAAACGAAAAGAATGAGAAATGTCCAAAGGCAAAAGTCTTGGCAGTTTCCTTTTCCTATTAAAAAGCGGCCATTTTTAAAAAGGGGTACCGGGTACAAGCAAATGCACTTATCTTAGAATCCGGATGGCCGTTTACACCTAAGTCGATTACGAATGATTCATTTCATTAACTCCTTTGTGTGTTCATTGTTTACGGGAAAACGCCATAAATAATGACAGGTGGGTCGTTCCCACAAAAAGTGCTCTGGGGGGCTGCGCTTCGTTGGCTATTCCCTCTTCAAAAATTTAATTCTCCCCCCCCCCCCCCCTCTTCTCTCACCTTCATCGACTGGCCAAACTCTGGCTTAATTAGTGGTCGGCAAAAACCACGACCTCAATGCCCGGTAGCCTCAACCGAAAATCCCGAATAAAAAGAACCCGAGAAAAGGTGAAGAGTCAACACGACAAAGATCTCCCTCTTGATTTATTACGATGATGTCACACGTTCATTATGGCTCTTTGACAAACGAGAGAGTTAGAAACGGCGTGGAGTGCATTACACCATGACCTTTGACCTCATCCACCCCACCCGAAAGAATTTCCGAGCGGCGCCTAATCCCAACCAGTTTTTATCATCCGGGGGATGAAATAAACCGACCACCACATAAATTCCAGGCTTCTCTTCTGGAAAAGTGTCAAACTGACCATCGAATACGACCACTCCCCCTCCCGAAGGTTCACCCCCGCCAACGCGAAGAGATTTAAGGATGCCATTTCGCAATCGGACAGATGATTTGTGTAAACAATTAACTCACTTGACAACGAATTTGTTGTCGTTCCACCGGCCATTTAATGTGCGCACGATTTGAACATTTTCGAAAACCAGAATGAAAACTGGGCAGATTTCACCGCTGAAAATAAATATTTCAACGAGTCGACCAAAACAATTTGTGTGTGTTCTTATAGGAAAAGGACGAGCAGTTGGAAGGAAGCTAATGACGAGCCTAAAGGGTTAATCGAACGCACCTTTCCCCACATGGTAACTGACCACCTTTATAATTAGCTGGTAATAACATCGTGTATTTACCAAAGATCGACGGTTTCTTTTTTTTTAATTAGTCGCATTATATGTTATTTTCTAATCCGCGACTATCGGGTTACTGCGTTATCATTACATCTTAATAATCTGTAATAACAACAAAATCATTGCTCCAAATGGACGTCGCCAACCCCGTTGAACAAAAAAAAAACAATCTTTAGATTTTATCGAAACTAATCGAATGATATGATCGAAGGGATCGAGTGTTCAGGTGTCGTAGCAAAAGGTAGCAAATGTCGTGGAATTAACGATAGAGTAGTCAAAATGACCGCTGCATCACATTTTTCTCTTTTTTTGAATAACAAATCCCCTTAAGGCAAAACACGCAAAATCTACTCCGATTCAATAGGTCAAAACGATTTGTTTAATTACTTTTAATTAGCCTCAAACTCCCGAGTACTTTTTTTCGTGGAAAAGCAGCTCTTCATTTTGAAATTAATTTTCAAATTATTAATTAAAATGAGAAATCAAATGGAATTCCGTTTTTTTTTACCATACGGTAAATCGGTAAATGAAAACTCCTCGTTATCACTGATAATCAATTCAACCACTGCCCCCATGCCAAAATATATGATTTATAATGTTGGTTTTGTTAATTAGAAAACCAAATTTTTCTTTCGCATGAAAAGGTTCCTTCCGAATAGAGCCCCCAATCCTGTGCGGGCCCTTTCGTCCGCTTACAATAAATTTAAGCGTTGATAGAGTTGATAAATAAGCTTTCTTCGACATAATATACGGCACTCCGCCTTCTGATACGCACGCCCATCTCCGACTGCTTTTCCAGGTTTAGACATTTATTTGCTGTTACGATTCGCATTTCGGTCGAGGCACGACATTTCCAGGGGGGCGGGGAAAAAAAAAAAACTAAAAAATCCATTCCCACACATTTGAAACACAGTCGCCCATATGATAGGGAAGTTCTCAAATCACGTGAAAACCTCCCCCCCTCCCCCCGGACGAAACAAAAACCGTTGAAATAACGCGAAATCTGTATTTCATCTGCAGGTGACGAAAAAATAAGCAATTAGAAACAGAACCTACACAAAATGGCGGGAGTTTTTTTTTCATTCGTTGGGAAAACCGTCTAATGCATTGACTCGATTAATTCATCCCTTTATGGGGATGCCATAGTTGAAAGTTTAACTTTGAAATTTACTATAAAATATTTTTTGCAGTTACTAGCCGTAAAAGAAAATGCCCGCCATAATTTCAGAAGAAAAATTAGTGTTTCAGCGAATCCCTCAGCAGATACTGAAAATAAGCGTTCCTATACTTTGTTTCTTTCGTACAGTTTACGCACTGTTATCACACCCCTTTCGATTATATATTACAAAAATAACTAATATTGTATTATTTAAATTATTTCTTATAATTATACGTTCAGCGGTATATGATTAATACCATTTATATTTATTTTTACATTCCATATCGGTATTTTTAAACGGTTTTATTAAATATATTTTTTTTTTATTTATTCAACTTGGTGTCTGTTTGTCTGTCTGTCTGCGAAACCGAGAATCAAAACTTTGAGGCGAAATTTGACCCTTTTCCCTCCGACCGATTTTTTTCAGAAATAAAAAAAATATTTTTAAAGTAAAACGGTTTTATTTAAAGTGCACTAAAAATTAAAAAAATAATTTGTGATGCAAGAGTATTAATAAATACATGGGTGAAAAAGAAAAACACCAATTTTCTTGTCCATAAAACCGTGGGGCGTTATACAGTATAAAAATTGTACAGTTGCAAAACGTGTAATAACGCCCCACGGTTTTATAAACAAAAAAATTGATAGCAAATTATTTTTATACTTTTTAGTGTATTTGAAATAAAACCGTTTAACTTTAAAAATATTTTTTTTATTTCTGAAAAAAATCGGTCGGAGGGGAAAGGGTTAAATTTTCCCTTCAAAGTTTTGATTCTCGGTCTTTGCAGACAGACAGACAGATAGACACGAAAACCAAGTTGAATAGAAAAAAATATTAATAATATAAATAAATAAAATTATTAAATAATAATATAATAAATAATAAAATAATATATATTTATTTTTTTTATTTATTATTTTGACTGAATTAATATTATATTGCGGTTATTTACTGTTTTTAGTAAAACGGAAGTACGAAGGTGTCACTGTCCGAAAGCAACAAAAACACCCGAAGACAGTGATTCAGTGCGACATCTTAAATTCGCAAACCAAGAGAAAGTATAAGAGCCGCGACATGAAGGCGCGGCCGACTTGTCAAAACCTGACCCCATTTAATACGAATAATAAAAAAATATTCTTCTGCTCCGGATAATCACTGGGGGAGTGAAAGTTTTCCCGTAATTTCCCATAATCGCCACCCCCTTCCTTCCATCCCCGTTTCCACACGTGACCTTGGACGACTAAAATAAATTGCAATGCGAACACCCCGAAAGGTTGGTTCACGTTATCTCCTCTTGTCATCACATTCGGAGGTATAACACCCCTCATCCCCCCACCATCCGTTTGGATCTTCGAATAAAGCTCAGCTTACATAATGAAAATGATGATTGATGTCGACGACTATGATAAAACCGGTTTTCTCTCCCTTTTATTTATTTTTATTTTTACTTCCAATGCACCAAAGTGACAAACACTTGTTCCCAACACTATTAACGCTTAAATCGAGATGAAGATTATTATCTGGCTTGTTTGATAAAGTCATGGAGACCGGAATCGGACACGTACGACTGCTCCCAAGACACACACACACACACACACAAACGAAATCTGTCTTCTGTATATGACTTACGCGGATATTGAATATCATATTTTCGTTTGATGGATTTTATCCCAGAACAGTTTGGTGGTCCCTCGTTCGGCGATGGAGATTTATTCCGTTGACCTCGGAAGACATTCCTTCCCTCCAATGATAAATGACTCCTCCTAGCCGAAGGAACTCCGGCTCCGCTCGTAATTAGAAATGTATGAACACTGTTTCATTATTAAATACTAATTGTGAAATACTCGCTGCTTAATGCCTGGGGATTGAGCTCCCGTTTTCATGTCTGACTCTGTCAGAACTAGCATTGGTCTCCGGGGATGAGAACTTCAACGAATTTCTCAGATTCATCACCCAAACCTTCCTCCATCATTTTTTCACCAGATAAAGAAACCTATTTATTTCCACGACTCAAATTGTATTAGTATTGTCTCAAATACTATATTTGATTATTCGCTCTCCTCAGGTAATAACAAAAGTTAGTACAGCATTAAAGATACTCATAAACATTAGTACAGTGGCACTCAAAAAGTATTTTGACAATTTAATAGGTTTCTTAGTTACTTATTTTACTGTAAGATTGTATTATGTATTATTTAGTTATCAATACTATTGTATTGTCGTTATCAATACTAATATATTTGTCACATAATAACAAAATATACAAAACATAATATTCTTCTTAGTCTTCTGCTTTTTCTTTAATACTCTTAGTTTTGGTATTAGTTGGAATTATTAAAGTAAAACTCTTTGTTTTCTTCCGTTATTTACTTAATATTAACCCTTTAAGCGTTTATGCCGTATATATACGGTTGATCTCTTGTACACTGTAGCAGCTATGACGTATATATATACGTCAAATAATTTTTCTTGGGTTATGTAATAATATGTATCTGATTTCTCAGATTGTTTCTGGTAATAGAGAGATTCATAATAAGACATATAAAGTGACATTCATTTTTTCACTACTCTTCAATGTGTACGAATTACTTTCCTACTTTTATTTCAATATTTTATAAGCTGTAATAAACATAACCTAAAATAATAAAAACATAACATGTAATGGAAATGACGCTAAAAAAATTATACAACAGCTACAAAAATACGTGACCACTACAGGAACCACTTCTCGCAAAGTATCGAGCCGCTTAAAGGGTTAAAATGAAAGCTAATGAAATTTCACTTTGTATGTAACTCTTACGGGTGTAAAACGAAAAATTTTGTATTGTTAAAATACTTCTGAACGCTACTGTACTTTCTGGAAATTCCGCATAATTTTCACAATTACTGTACTTGACCCGGTGGAACTTTTAACCCACAATATGTAATAATAAACATGGCATAACGTCTTCTTCTCCTGCAGGACACACCTAAATTATTTTAGTATGGGCGAGTTGAGTATTTGACGACACTCAAAGTCTCAGCGAAAAGTGAATCCCATGTCGCTGACTGCTATTTTCATAAAAATAAGTGTAGAAAAGCCTGTGATCAGTTAAAGGCATCCGAAAGAGAAATATAGTTTGGAAAAGCAATCCTCCAGAGACAAGTCCAGCCATCAGTTAACTCCGAACATCTTGAAACAACTGAAAAGACCAATTTCGAAGTGGGTTTTACTGTCTCTGTCCCGCCATTGGCACTCTGCCCGGGTTTGAGAATTCTTCATCGACTTCTTTTACTTTCGTCTCCGTCTTTTATTCTCCCGAAGTTCTTCACGAAGCACCCACACTACGATTTCCGACTGTGCATCCGGGTCAATAGTGAACATCGCATAGGTTGTGAAAAGCACTACTCATCCTTTTAAGAAAAAAAATTTTCCTCTTGCCATTGGAAAGCAATTACTATTCGCCCCCGGGTCTTTGATGAATGATTATTAATTAGAGGACCAGTTCGAGTAATTTTTTATTTGTATTACAGCTGCCGTTGGCGTAACAATCGGACAGTAGTATTGAAATACCCTTCGTAAAATTTTAAGGGATTGTATTACACAAAAGAAGTCGCCCATTTGTGAAAAACAGTAAAAATGTTAAAACTGTAACCTCTCCATTTTTTTTGTTCCGAACATAAATATATCGTTTCCCCACATAGCTGACTCCAACTGTCGGAATGCATCGATAATTTAAAATAAAACAGTAAAAATACAGCGGTTAAGAATTCGAACTATTGAATTATTAATCGAATTTTATACCGTAAATTAATTTGACTTGTCAAAAATAAAAAATTAAGAATCGCGGTCCTCCCTTCGTCTCGCGGACGGGTAATTAGCGTCGAAAATGCCGTGAGATTTAACAAAAATCCTCGAGAGACAAAAGACAAGTAATAAATTAAAACACAAATACGAAAAATAGTCGGGAACGACG
>JAQIBA010000107.1:220184-241649 GCA_028293925.1 Brueelia nebulosa
CCATCAAACGAATAATCGAAATCATACCCATATTGCGGGGAACTTCATAAATCCCGATTTATAAAACAGAGCAAAGCCCTTCGATCGAGTTTATAGATTTGATTAAAGACTCATATTGAAATAACAAATCCTATAAGCAGAACTGTATTTGAAAAGATCGTCTGAAATTCAATTGCTTGTTATTCTTTAGTACTGAAATGAAGACTCAGTAACGAGGGCCTCGCTATCAGATGAAACGTGACTATTGCAATTCATTCATAATCGTTTATTTTTACTGCGGTCATTCATTCTTTGTTCATTCATGCAATTCCTTTTGCTTCTGACCATTACTCGATGCAACATACAAGCTCCGAGTGGAAATTTAAAAATATTACTCTCCTTTTCTTTTTTAACAACATCATTGATCCTTCGCAAGCCTTCCTTTTATAATCATCTTTCTTTGGAACCAAAGTAATAAATGCCAATAGAATAAAAATAATTAAAGCGGTTGGAGAAACCCCACCCGCACGAAAAGTAGGCAACCTCCCTCCCCTCCAAAAACCAAAAATCTCAAATTAATTAATAAAACGTAATGATAAATAGGGACAAACTGGAAGAATTTATAAAAACCCCGGTTTGAGTTGAAAAAACAACGGAAGGAAAGATCAACTAAGGGTGAGGGCGTTTCATTTTTATTGGCAATGGAAATGGATGGAATGACGTCTAATGAAGCTGAGATGGAGCCAATTAGAGGGCTCTGACACCTCCAAGGATCTGGACAGTGATTAATTATCAAACTTCCTGTTTTTTCTTCTCCTTTTTATTATTGTACAAAAAATTATTGTTTACTTTCAAAAAGATATATTTATGAATGGCTGTGTTTACAAACTGAGGAACGCCATTCAGGTAATTAATTTATCATTCACAAAACACAAAAAATTCTTTTTAAGGCTTTCATGATAAATCAGGCCCCGAATCCGATGCAATGATTTTTTAATGGGTCAAGAATAACATGACCGGCAGCGACGATGTCCGTCTCGGGGGAAGAACTACATTCTCTCGCAATTCTCAATTATAAAAAAAACTCCCCTCACCCTCAACCAACCATCCATCCCTCCGTTAAATCCGGTCACTCGTCGCATAAAAGAATTAACAAAACTGACGTAATCTCGTAAATCAAAGAAAATTTCGTAAGTCCCAACACCGTTTCTCTTGTTTCTTGTTTGTTTATTGTTCGACTAAGACAAGGCCGTTGTTTAACCTCCCCCACACTGATAACAGGCTTTTAATGTCTTATTTACATAAATATTCTTTTATTAACGAAAAGGGGTTTTATAAGACTTTTGGCAGCGTGCGGAGCTTTCGTTTGACTGGTGATGCGTAGCTCACTGAGAGAGATGTTACGACTCCGACTCCGCTTTAATCGGAACAAGCTGACTCAGGTTTTGCTGACATCACTTAAAAACTTTTTAATCAAACTTTTAATGATTGAAAAATTAACTCTTTGCACTCGAGTGTTTTAAAACTTTAAATCGACTCTGTGGTCTTTTGTAACCCGATCTTTTTATTTACAATATGCAACAATAATAATATACATATTTGACTCACATACAGATTTATCAAATTACAGAAATCAAAATTTACAATTATCTTTCTTTTCTCTGTTTAGTATTTTCGTGTATTCTTCTCCATTTTTGCTTCTTCCCATTCTTCTGATTATCTTTTTCTTCTCTTTCCTTTATTTTCTCTTTTATGCTCTGTATATTCACCTTCGTTGTATTTCTCTTATTATATTATTACTATTTTTGTTTCTTTAGAGCTCTTCTCTTCTTTTCCTTCTGTTTCCTGTATTTTCATGTAGTATTTCATCTACGTTTGTTTGCTTATAAATGTTTTTCAAGCACTTGTTGGCCCAATTTGGCTGAAATCGTCTCCAGTTGCTGCTTCGCCCAAGCGAAAAACGCCTCGAGTACAAAGGGTTAAAATGAAAAATGTTTTTGCATCTCCAGAAGATTTTTTTTAAAAAATGGCGCTTTGTTCTGCAAACAACGTCACTTCCTCCTCTCCAGAATTCATGTTTTTTTAGATCACCCTAAAATAAATACCAGTCCAATAAATTCCGCTCGTATCAATAAAAACGAGGCGACATTCGGAGATGTGGATCCGGAGGTGGGTCCAAACCTAATGTGCCAAACTCGCAGTGAAAGACACCATCTCACTTGAGAAATCGCCCATTCATCTTCCACGCCCGAACTCGGAAAAAACCAAACACTTTTTAAATCGAAGTTAACCCAATCCAAGAGTTACACCTCATTATGTTCGACTAATCCCATTCCCGAATGGAAAAATCTGACTGCGAAAATTCACCACCTCGCTAAGTTAAATAATTCAGGGGATTTAATGCAGACCTGAATGTAAAACCAATGAGGTAAACTGTTTGATTCAAAACACTCAACAGACTATAATTTTCTATAAATATTTCCAATATCTCAAAGAGATTTGCTTGGAAAAGTCTGTGAGAAAAATCTTCCTCGCAAGAGGGGGAAGGACATGGACACCGAGAGAAACAAGCGAGAAAAACAATAAAATTGTAAAAACATGTACCTGTCAATGTGTCCGTCAAATTTGTCGCATCCCGCATCCTGTTATATTAATTCCACATTTCTTGTTAAAACACATCATCACATCAGCATTCATCAGCATTGACGTGTCCCCCCCTTTAAACCTTTTTCCCAGTATACGTAATTATCCGAATTTCGGATTCCTTCCGAAGGGCTATCGCTGCCGTTTACGCATTATTAACGCTCCTGAGCCTTTTCAATCTGCCCTCGAGCCGGACAACCTTTAATAAGGATGACGACCTTTTCTCATTCTTTTCGTTAATCCGAATCATTCATCTCCAATTACATAAGTGAATTTAAGTGAAAACGTCCAAATTTCGGTCGCCGACCTCAATTATGCGAGTAATAATAAAAGACCAAACGTCCGAATAATAGGAAACAATGAAGCTCAGAACTTAAAATAAACAGACTGTAAAAAGGACATCGAACTGGATGAAGACGCAGTTAATGAGGACGAACCACCCCGGAAATACAGCGAGGGCGCCCTTAACTGTCTTCCTGGAATCAGTTTCCTCTGAGAGGGGAAGGTTACGAAAATAAGGGCGGGAGATTGTTCCTTTAATTTTTCAACATTATCCTCGAATATCCTCCCACCGCTTTTCTCCATTAATTACGAAAGAATCCCTGAATGAAAAGTCCGAGAGAAAAATATGATGTAATTTAAAAATAGTGGCACAAAGTGAAATATACGTCGTCTGAGATATTTAGCATGTCATGTTATCCCAATAAATTTGTTTTTATATTGTAGAACATCGTTGAAATATTTTACGACGAGGGTTCCCTGTGATTTATCCCCTCGAGGATTCCAACTTGGACATTCTTTCCCCAGGAATCTCAACAGACTTCCTGTTACAGATGAAAACTCTAACGAAAATACGGGGCTCCCTAATCTCCGAACCGGGTCGCCACTTCTTTTCGTTCCCTCGACCATTTTGCATTTATTGTTTTGGTCCCTTTTACTCTTGGAAGCTGTTTTTCAGCAACGGAAACCTCCGCCCCGGTTCTATTGTAAAATGAAACTTGGCAAGACCCACTTTCAAGTCTTTAGGTTTTCATCACCAGAAAATTACATTATAGCGATTCGTTTTTCGTCTCTTTTAATTTAATCTTCGTAAATGTTTCAATGATAATGGTAATGATAATTTCGAAATATTTTAATAAAATCTTTTAAAATACTTTTGTTATTATCGTAGAGCCGGGGTTCACCGTCTTATTTTTAAGCATTTCTCTTCTCCAAAAGTCAATTCAGACAGATTTCTGAAGAAAGCATTTCTTTATTCACTTATTTTTATATAATTATAGTTTAGTTTTATACTTATTGTTTAATTATTCATTTATTTACTTATTGATTGATTATTTATTTCACTCGAGGTTTGTTCAGTCAGCTATTTAATATGTACAGTAGCGCTCAAAAGTATTCTGACAATACAAAATTACTCGTTTTCCACCCGTAAGAGTTACTTACAACAGTTGTCATTTATAAATATAATATTATTTACAAAGCAAATTAATTAAATAACACAAGAAAGACTTTATCTTGAGAATTATTATACCAGAGTTATAGTAAGTTTATCTTTAAAAGTAACAGTAGAATTATACTATAATTATACCTACTAATAATAGAAATAAATAAGAGTATTAAAGAAAAAGCGGAAGACTATGAAGAATATTATGTTTTGTATATTTCCTTATTTTAATGACGAATGGCGAGAAATACATTATTAATAGTATTGATAACTAAATAATACAACTTCAAAATAATAATAAAATATTATAGTAAAATAATTAACTGAGAAACTATTAAATTTTGTAGTGTCAAAATACTTTCGAGCGCTACTGTATGTCTATTTTTATGAATCGTTTGTTTATTTATCTATTTATCTACTTACATATTTAATGTTTTGTTCATTCTTACTATTTGCTTATTTATTTAGTGTTTTTGTTTATCTTTTTTTTGTCTAATCTTATGGTCTGTTTATTTATTAACATTTACTGCTTAATTAATTAACTGCATTTGTATATGTGTATTAACATTTACCGAATAATAATATATTTATGATTCGTTTATTTACTTATTTAATTATTACCACCGTACGTTTTTATTGTTTCTTCTTTCTGTGTACCCATTGTTTTGTTTCTTTTTTTTTAAGGTAGGTAGACTTCCCCCCTAATCCGGAAGCGATTGTGTGAAGAATGTTCAGATTGTAATGAAATGAATTGTGATAGCTCTGTTGATCATTAAAGTTTTGTACATTATGAAAACCCTTAACGCTTTAGAGAAATATAATTAAATTAAATATTCCAGAAGAAAGGACAAATGGTAAGAAAGTTAAAAAAAAAAAAGACTGACCGAAATAACGAAACCTCAGCCCCAGACGAAGACACACTTAAACAACTGTCCGAACCCAAAACACAACCCCCGAAAACCTTGTCACGCTAAGCGAGATGATAAATTGGTGGTGGGTTTATTAAATGGAACCTTCGAGTCATTAGTTGGCAAAGTTAGTGCAACCAGATGAGTCTTCGTTGGAGAGAAATGTGAGATCAAAATTTATATCCCGGCACCACCCAATACCCAAATGTTTTTTTTTTTTATTGCAAGGGGGAGAGAATATTTTGTGTCACAGTAGAAAAATTACATGTCTCAACACCCCGCTTGACTAATTTCAACATTTCGTTATGGATTCGATAACTTTTTCGCAAAGGTTCGTCTCCCTAATATATATTATCCCGGGGAGTTTAGTATACAATTCGAGAATATTCAATGAGCGCGTGCAAAAGAAAAAAAAAGTGACGTCCTCATCACGAAGGCAAAATGGCTTATCTAAGGCCAGCCCAGTGATTCCCAGCCACGCCAGACCATTTTCATGTCGGTGAGATAATATTAAGCATCTTATAATGACATTTATAATGAATGAATAAATAAAATCCATTCATGAGCTTATAAAAACATGGCTAAAGTTACATTTCGGGCTCTCGAGAGTATGGTTTACGCCCGGGGCCGAAATCGCGATACCACCTGTGGAGTTCAGGTTTTTATAAATTTCCATTATCTCTTTTTGTTTCTCTTCCTGACTCGCCCCCATTCCTTTCGACCTATTTCTTTGTCCCGTAATAAAACGCGTAATCTGGGAGAGAGGAAAATCTAAAAGAAAGCAGATTTCAAGAAGCCTGATTTTGTAACGGGCCATGTTAACAAGGCAAAACAAAGAAAATGCATAAAGCGAGCTATGATTTATGAACGGTCTCTCACAACCCATTAATAACGTGGCATTAGCTCAACTTAAGTAAACTGATGTCTACGGCCCGTGAGAAACAAGTGTCACAAGACAACCCAACGTATCAACCCGAACGAGCTGATTTGTTGTGACAAAAACCATTAATTACGCAACACATGACCGTTTCTGCAACCCCCGTTCAGGTATTTCCTCGGGGCCAAACCGGTCATCCCTAATATCTTTGCATCTCTTGGAAGGCGCAAAAGCTAATAACTCAACCTCCGTCTTCCGCCTCCCACGAGGACTTGGGCAGATGCGACCGAGAAAAGGAATCGACCGTTTTGTCAAGACTTTGTTTTTTTTTGCCCATTCTGTCCCAAAGGAAAACAAATAAATAACGAAATGTCACATGTTTAGGTTCGAATGGTAACAAATTGAGGAAAGGAAATATAAGTCGATCATAAACATGTCCAAAGCACGACCCTCAGTGAACGGAAAGGTAAAAGTGGCGCCAAGCATTACTCCAGCCAATTAACCCTTGGTCGTAAAAGTTTTCTTCCGATTGTTACGCTCGACTTTGGCTTCCGTAATGTGGACCCACATTTGAGCTTTTAAATTGGCAAAGGCATCGATGGGCACTGTTTACTACTCGAAATTATAATCATACTTAATATATAAATCTGTTAAAGGAATGTGTGTGTGTGCACTTTGTTTCTGTTAGCTAAGATCTAAGCAACGACCGAACCGATTTCGACCGGACTTTTTCCAAAAGACGCGCATTTTTCCAGAGCACCAGCTGTGCTATGTCTCATTTCTCGAAAATCAGCAAAAGCCGAGAAATTTCCAAAAAACATGTCTGGGAATTTGTTCCCGTGGAGACCACTTTGAGTACAAATGGGGCCGATAAGTTGATAATAAGTTTATAAACAAACAAAATTGAAAGAAATTATTTAGTGTGAAAATTATGGAAGAAAGTCCACTCTATCGGGGTTGAGAGACAGATAGAGAAGAGCTGGGGAAGAAGAGATGGAGGTTTGAGTTGCAATTTAGAGATTGCAGACCAAAGAGAGAACCATTTACTGAAGAAAGAAGGATATGGAAGGGAATTTGGATGGCTGAGCGACGAAAGAAAGAGATGGTTAACAGAGGAAGAGAAAGAGGAGAAGCAACAGAAGACGACTTACAAAATGGCTGAATAAAGAAGAAACATTATTTTTGTAGTTAAGTGCAATGGGATTATTGAGGTTGTTATCGTATCTGTTATTAAGGTACAGAGGTAGATTGAAATTCCCAAGTCTTAGCGAGGGCGAAGCCCCTTAGTTCTAAATAAAACCGCCACGAAATAACCTAAAAAACTACAATTTAAATACAGATTTTATCTGTATATCTCACTCCCTTAATTAAAACGAATTGAGAACCATCAAAGACGTCGTTGGGACGGAATAATTGATACAAATAATTTGACAATGGATAAAATGAATCGGGGACGTGAAATACAAAAATTATTTATTCTCTCACTAATAGGTGTGTAAATCCCGAAAGTGCGCCGATTTTTCAAGGTGCATAAACAAGAATGAAGAAAAGAGTCATTAGCGAAACTATTTCATTTACATTCCGTGGAGCCCATAAATCTCTCCCCTGTCTACGGTCTAAAGGAATGGATTTTTGAGGTCATTTGGCGCGGTATGTTAAGAATGAGAGACAATTTTGGGCGCCATCATAAACCATTGTGTCCTTTCATTCATTTCTTCTGGTCGGAGGACATTTTACGTATCGGAAAGAAAAACCGGGCGGTGGAAAGCGAAACCGCGAAACGATTCCCCATAGTTCAAAAATTCATTTTTAAATATCAGTCAGGTTTTTCGATGTTTCCGAAATTCAAGACAATGTAGTTTCAAACATCCGAGCCCACCTTCAAAACGGTCAATAAACAAATGCGAATAGAATCCTTTCGGCATTGAAAGATAAAGGATATGTCACAACGGTTCTTCGACAACAACTACAAACAGGCGAAATGTCCCGGAGAAAAATTCACTTGACCATTTAATAATTAGGTCCCCGGAGGTTCTCCATTCGATGTTCCCGTTACTTCGGTGGTGGTGTTTAACACGAGTTTTGACAATTCAACAAATTCCAACCTGTCAAGCCAATTCCTCGGAGGGCAAATTGCTTATTTTTACCGGGGAAAACAACAATTGCGTCGATTCCTTTCTTATTCTGCTTAAAAGCACCAATAATGGTGTCATTATATATGTGACCGTTTGCTGTTCCCTAATGATCTTATTAGTGCTCGAAGCTGATCAAAATCAATCCTCTGTAAATAAACCGAAAGAAGACGAACGGATCACTTTCCAGGGAAAAGCGAACCGGATTACAGATAGTATTCCTGGCAAAACTGTTTTATGGAAATGTTTTCCATTGTTCCCCGTGACATGTTACTCTCTTGTGTATTCGATTCGGGGAAAAGTTTACCTGTCGCTTGCACCTTTGTCACTGCCAATTACCCGCGCCGAAGCGATTCATGAGAATTTTTGCACCTTCCGCCGAACGAACATTCCGACTACCCAACTCTTACATGTGTTTACAAAAGTCTCTTGTGTCCTCTGGCAGTAACAAAACTGAGAAGTTTGTTTTACAAATGTAACAAAAGAACACTTGCAGGTCCTCTCGGAAAACTAATCGCTTTTCTTCTCTCGCGCCGTGGGATGCCATCTTATATCCGCGGAGTCTTAACAACCTTTGAATATTATTTTAATGCGATGCTGCCACGCCTCAAAAAAACCGGGACAGACAATACAATTTCGGAATGCCCTAATCGTCCGGTGTATTGTCGATCCCCACAGCATTTCACTCGGAATTTTTCTCATACTTTGACTTGAGAAATTTTAACCGCCGCGACAAATTTTAAGCAATGGGGGAGATAAATCCCGAAGACCTATTTAAGATTCTTATCATACGTTTTCGAATTAATCAAGCTTTCCGAGTCAAAGCATTAAAAAGATATGTCCGCAGAGCTTATTAGCTCGAAATCTATGTTAACAGAGCCTGTGTGCGTTTTGCTTGTCTTATCTGATTGTAATTTCGTAAACAAACAAGAACTGGAGGCGTGGCTGTTTAAAATAATATAAAATAAATTATTCCCCAATGGCTACCGTCCACTTTTTGACACCGGATGAAATTAATTTAATTATTAATTATAAAACGTAAGAGTTTTGCCGGGGTTCGGGAAGAATGATTGCTTTTTTTTTTTTTTTGGTCGAACCCGTCTCAAAGACGCACTCACCCACAAAAAAAAAAAAGATTCATTCAAAGAACTTTTGTGGTTCCAATTTTTTTGTGGGGTTATTGCCTTTATCTTGGGATCACAATCTATTTAAAACTGTTTTTTAAGATAGTACAACGGTGGGCGAGGTCTCAATTTGTCGATGAGGAGGCGCCAGGTATCAAGACTACCCCAAATATACGATGACAGAAACGAAGAATGATCTGACTCCTTGGAAATTATTTTTGACGCCTATGAAAGGTCCGACTTTCTACGCTCGTGATGTTTTTCCCCGGTTTTTTATGAAATGATTATCGGCAGGGGTTTGTGCAGAAAGTGCTCGCGCTACTTCAACTCATACAATAGATATAGAGAAGCACTAAAAGTGATCCTCGATTCAATTTTAACATCCGTGAATCGATCCCCCACACTCTCTCCACTATCCGGTGCTTAATTAAAATCATTTTTCAATTAACGAGTAAAGGGAAAACCTAAAATATGGGCGATTCAATTTTTACATATGACCACTCTGTCATCAAACTCATTACGTTCAAAATTTCGGAAACCCGCATAAACTTCTCAGTAAATTTTCAAAAAACTCTGCTCGTTATTTTACAGATTAATAATTCAAATGTTCAATGCTATTTACAAAAACTTCACCGGTCATCTTGTTTACCCCCCTCCTGCCAAAAAAATGCAATTTCAAAATGAAATATTTATCTCGCTTTTACTGGGCTAAACAAAATAAGCAAATAAAAACTCAAATTCATCCGCCATAATCAAAATTCACTCCGAGTAAATTAAGCAAATGCACCGGGAGGGTTGTATGGAGGGAGGGAGGGAGGGAGGGGGGAGAGAGAGATCCGAGCTCAACATCGATAGAAAAGTTAATTGAAGGTCCCGTTGTTTTGCATAATTCTGGGTATCGACCCGAAATGTTATGGAGTGCAAAGTGCCTCGTCTCCCTGGAGGCGACTCGCCACTAGCCCTCATAAATTAATAACATTATCCCTTCACAATTTCACCACTTTACCGCTGACGACTGACTTGAATATTATTTATATCCGGAATTCATTTCGCTTTCCTCCCCCTCTGACAAGTGTGCACTCGCGCTTTATCCCCCGAATAAGGGGCGAATCGGTCCTCTTTCGCACCCAGCGCGTTCCATCCCTCCCCGTTGAATATTATTTTCATATATGAAATATATAAATAATCCCGAAATCCAATTACTTATTTATCGGTCCCGAAAATAACCGGTCAGCATCACGCAATTGAAATATTAAGAACCCCGGCTTTATTGAATGCTGTTATTTATGATGAGGCGTAGCTGTGCACCGGTAGCTTAGAATTAGTTTTTCTTTTCCACTACGAATAATTATTCGATTACTTTTTCATTGGTTTTTTTTTTGTTACCGTCTGAAAACGTTAACCTCGTTGCGGTTCATTCTTGAAGTTTCGCAGGATTTATTTTTTCAGAGCAGTAAAACTTGCTAGTCCAACAAAACTCCCTACCTCAGGTATCTACCTTAAAATAAACCCCATAAAATATCTCAATTTCCATTTTAATAGTCATTCGCGTAATAAATGTGCAATGGTCAAAATGAAATTACCCGAAAATAAATGATTTTTTCCCCTCCAATAAACAACAGAATTCCGGTTTGAGGATTAAACAGGCACTTGACTGCATCCCTTGTATATGATATATGATAGAATGCAAATTGTATATAAAGATCCGAATTGAGGGGTTTAATGCATTTTTCTTTATTCGGTTGTTTTGAAGACTTGCGAATGGGACATTCTGGATAAAACATCTTCCTCGAGCAACTATGGCATCCTTTAGGAAGAATAAAACAATTTCGAGCATTATCGGATTTGTAAATCATTTAAAACTCTCCCACTTGCTCCTTCCTAAGTGGATTTCACCTGAGGACTCATAATTCCAGAGCGAAACCTAATATGAATGTAATTCCCGTCTGTGGGTGCGCTCGACCACCCAGAGTAAGTCTGATATTGTTTTAAAAGGAACCACCAAAACTCTTACCTTGGTTCGCACGAGTCTGGGACATTCGGCCGCCAATTTGGCCAGGACCTGGTACTCCCCTTTGGCCGCGTGTACCAACCATTCCCGAGTTTTCGGATCGAGTGACGTCACGGAGGAACTGTCGTCGTCTTCCTGCAAAAGGCAATGCACTTTCAATTACTTCGGAAACATATGCGTCGATCCTAAATATACGCCCTTAAGTAATGATATTTATTATTAGAGCAAAAGACGCACCCCCGGTGAATGAGGGTTATGTTTAGACATAGTAACAATCCTCCTCGCAAGTTTAGAAAGGGGGTGTCGTCACGTGGCAGAGCCTTTGTGTCCGACAAACGAGTAATTTCTCAACTTCAAGAGAGTGGTCGATTTTTCTGTACACCACCCTAATATTTTATTATATTAATAAATAAAAGGAATTCACGGTTTTCCTCTCACAGAGTCCGGAAATTCATCTTCATTCACTGTGGGGCAAAAAATTCTTCCAAGAGAGGCGAAGTTTAGCCTGATAAATATTTCGTGCAAGTTGTCGCAGCAACTGACGCACTTCAATCAACTTTAAATCTTCTTTCGTCCCTTTCCGTATTCTCTCTCTGCTGCACTTTCAGGCTCACAAAAAAAACCAAATAATATGCAAATTCAAAGCGACATATTAAATTTGTCGGGCCCGAACGTGCTGACCATTTTTTTTTTTTAAATTCAGATTCCGCACAAACCCTAAAAAACAGTTCCCTTTTTCAAAGAATCAGTGTATCATTGTGTCGGTTTTACCCCCGACTTTTCACAGCATATTTTTTAACATATTTTCTCATTGTCGTCGGACAATTAGGACGTTCCGCCAAGTGGGTTTCGTCTTAATACAAAGCCCACTTGAGCGCATTGTGGGCCGCGTGTCGCAAATGGACTCGTGACCTAAGGCGTCGTTCCAGACCGAAATTAAAAAAAAACAATGAAAGGTTGATACGGCAGGAGGACTGATTTCCCCCTTTTTCGATGTTCTTACAATTCATCATCGGCGGCACGACTTTTCTGGCAATAACTGACTCATGAGCTTTGTTAATTTCATTAGGTCATTTATTCCCCCCTATCCTTCTTAAGTGCAAAAAACCTAATAAGCTCACGATTATAAGACATACAATTTTTAGAGTTATTGGTGTGAGAAAGAGGCTTTAGAAAATTAATTATGACCACCGAATGACTACCGAGTCGTAATTTTTGGGAAGAAAAAGCCGAAAGTGTAATATCTGATGTTGATTATTCGAGTTGGTGGATAAACCAATTGTGGTCTCAGCGGGAGAAAACAAATATTTACAGGTCAGAGGTACCAGACTGCCTAGTCACCGCGGACTATCTACATTCCAGTGATATTTGGATCGAGAAGTCGACGTCTGAAAACCAAATGATTTGTAATTGAGCATACCTCCTGGTGGTCCTTCCCCGGTCGACATCTTGTCAAACATATTAACCCCAGTTCTTAAAGAGTTCAGGTACAAGGCCCTCGAATGACTCAAACGTAACAACTCTCAATCCCCGGCTAATTTTCGCGTTTTGTCAGAGACGTAAATCATTTGAGAACTCACCTTGTCTAATTTCTTTTTGGTGATGTTCACTGGTACCTTGGGCAAATCGCTTTCGGAAGCCATCCTATTGAACTTTTGCATTCTTTCTTTCACCGATATTTTCCTCTCGCAATCAGGCTCCGGATCGTCAGGTTCAGGCTTGGCCTGAGTGGCTGGTTCAGCGTGATGTTCTTTTTTGGTTTTTTCTGATATGCTTTTTTTTCTAAGAGGCACGGGCGGTGGCTGTTGGGACACATCGCAGGGTGGATTAGTGGGGGTGGTGGCCGGGGAGGTGGACACGGGAGAACTGGGGTTGGATCTGGTCGGAGTTGAGGGTGGAGGAGGTGCCCGGTAGGGAGGGGGTTGGCGGGGTGAAACTCCGCCACGGGGAAGGGGTTCAGTGGACATTCTAACGGTTGGGGCTGAAGTAGATGGGGATGTTGGACTAAAGCATTCCTCTAACCCGGGGGGTCTAAATTTTCTCTTTAAGATGAGATATTTTTCATCCCCTTCAGTTCTAATTATAGCCACTTCATTTACTATTTCTTTAAAGTAATTTCTAGCATCATCTGTAATAAAATTAATACATGGATCAATTTTTTAAAAAAGCTTCAATCAAAAGTTAGATTGCTACTTTAAGTAATTATAAAAAAACCACTGTCATCGCTTTAAAATCCCTTCACTTGCTTTGAAATGCAATGGCTTAACACAATACTAATTATTTATTTAGCCATCTGTAACTACTTCAATATAAGAATTGTGTGAGCTACTAAATCCAGATATTAGCAAGCATTAATAGTCTCATAATTTATGTGATGAAAATTTTCTTTACACAATGAAAATCCATTTCACATTTTTTTACAGAAAAAAATCACAAAAAATGAAACAGTTTTGCCTTAAAGATTATTAAAACTAACCTAAACAAATCTTTAAAGTAAATTATCATTCAGCACATACTATATCAAGCAATAAAAGCAAAACTTATTTAAAATAGGAAGTTTCGTAAAGAATTAAATAGTCTTGAGTTTAAAATTTATCCGAATAGATATTGCACTGAAAGTCATTTAATTTTTCAAAAATGAACATATTAATGAATAATTAATTTGAGTTGGATATTTAAATTTCTGCACTTTCATGACACTGTCTAAGTAGAAATATATTCACAAGATTACTTGCAAATAATACTCCTCTTTGATGAATTCAATCATCCAGGAATTAGAAAAAAACTACAGTTTGTTTTCAAATCTTACTGTAAAAGAAAAAAATTTTACTTGCCATACAAATTAAAACTTTAGCTGACATTATCAAAATTCACTGCAGAAATTGATTATTTCTTAACAGAAAATAAGTGTAAAAATAAAATACAGTTACAATAAAACAATTTCATTAAGTAGAGATTGCATACCTTTTTAAACAATGCAGAATTCAGAGCAGAAGAAAATATAAAAATTATTAAAATGCACAGTTAACTGACTCTTACGTCATTCAGTAAAAATTTACAATGATTCGCATTGATAAAAATGATAAAAAAAATACAAATTGATAAAAGCAGTTCAACGTTTATGCAATACAAAACAAACGAAGTTAACGCATAATTTAAACATTCAGAAACCTACCTCTGTTTTGTGGCTTCGTTAAAAATTTTTTAAAATGCTTCACCAGATCATGATTTCGAACTTTCCCATTATTCTGTATAATAAAATCTCTAACTGCTTCGAAAGACAATTCAGTTGATCCGGACATATTTATGAGATTCTAACCTAACCTTGTCTACGTAGGTGCTGCCAACCTAAATTGAAAGCCTAAATGGCGCGGTCATCGAGTAACGGTTGTGTTTACGTCGGATGATTTTATTGCTTCAGTTCCTTTGGTACGTATCAATTTCCATGCGAAACAAATTTAATTTTTAGTTTAAAAATTAAATGAAAATTAAATTCAAACTATAACAAAAACCCAATCACTAGAAATTTTAAAGATTGTGATATTTTTCAAATGAAGAAGGTAAACGACTGTTTCATTACGATTACTACAATGTATGGAATGAATGGAATCGTATGTTTTAAATAATTTTTAAATGAAATAATGTCTTAGACATGTCCTACGCCCCTTGAAAACTAAATGCATGACGTGTGAACTATATTCAAGGTGTTACTCGAATTAAATTACAGAAACAATCATAAATTTAAATATTTTTAATTTAAACTTACGCGCGAAAATCATTAATCCTATAATTTTATAAATTTATACTGTGCCTTTAAAAAATTTTTCAAAGTATATTTCTTATTTGTACTTGGCTTTTTATATCTGAATTAGTATCTAAGAGTAATTAATTAACTGCAGTATAGTAAATCCAAATTTGTAGGTCTATTTTAGGTAGACAAAGTATTAATTCCAAAAGATTTGATATTAAAAAATAGGAAATACTGTAACGTATGAGGTCTAAAAATTTGAGTAATAATTCTTTTCCATATCGCTGCTTGAATACAATCTCAGCAAGTATTGAAACAAATAATTGCTCCCCACTTGCAGATGTATGGCTTTGTAAATGGAGAATATTAATGTCGAAAAGAATTTTACAAGCAACTTTACGACTCTTTAAAGAGTATTAACCATGTCATTTGAAAATGGAGGCAAAGAACCTCGGAAAACATAAAACAATGTGGGAATTAAAATGGAATAAACGTCTGCATAATTTTCAAGTTGGAAAATAATTCATTGCTAATTTTTTTTTTAGATTTACCAAATAAATTTATGATTCATAATAATTTTTTGGCGGGAGGAAATCTTGAAAAAACTGCTCGAGGGTTGAGAAATGAGGAACGGAGAGAGAGAGGGAGAAAACAAAAACGAATGAGACTTTTGATTTTGTAGTTAACAAAGTTTATTAATTAACAAAACAGGTTAAATATTTTGAAAAGTGTTTAGCCCGAGGTTATCGAAAGAAAATGGCCCCAGGTTTGTAAAGTTTCGCTTCCATTTACTGAAGTAAATTTATTTTCAAAATTTTATAAGTCCTTCCGGGCTTTTCCTCACTTTTGAAAATATATCCAAATTCGTGTAACCAGTGAAATGGTAACCCAGCAGAAACTTCCTGCAAACATTTAGGAATGTTCTCATGAATATTCTGACCCTTCTTGAATAATAACGCATTAGTTTGAAATAAACTCTTCGGATCTATAGCTTTCCATCTCTCTTGATTACGCTTATCTCTCATTAATTAAACGTCAAGTTTTATTTTAATTAAAAACTTCCAGTAATTTAGAATTAAGAAAATACTAAAAAAAAAACTTTGTCTCGAATTTGAATAAAATGACAGCGGAGTCTCTCCAGGAAAAAATAAATCCCTCAGGAGCAATTGAAAACTAACGCACATGCAGGGTAATAATCTCCGCGAATATACACATAAAAGACCGCATTCGAAATTAAATTTCATCCCTCAATCTTTTTACCCCCGGGTCGTATGGCTTGAACAGTTATCCCATTTCATTATCTCAGACTAAGTATTTTTTTCCCAGAGTGCTTCCACCATTATTCATAAAAGCACTGTATGACATAAACGATTTGGAAAGTTACTCTTTACTAACCTCTATTCGAATGAGGGTGAGTTCACCGTTTAAGAATTATCCACCCCCAAAATAAAGGGAAAGTGCTCAATGAACCGCACAGGTCCGTTGATGGGTTAATGAGATTGATTAACGTTTGAAGAGAATTAAGCTATCGTGTGATATTATTTCCTGCTTATAAATTAAACATGGGGGAGACTGATAACAACTTAACATGATAATGCGTTTAATGTTAATGATATCTTTATGGTTTTTTTAACACCTGGGAAACTAAATTTACCTTTGCCAAAAAAAAATAGCAAAATGAGTTTAGAAAATACATTTTTTATATTCGTTAAACACCATATATAAAGTAGAATTTATTGTATACAATACAAAACATAATGACAATACAAAATTTTTAGTTTCCACCCGTAAGAGTTACATACAAAGTGAAATTTCTTTCATCAAAATGCTTTACAGCATTTATAATATTAATATTAATTAATTAAAAGAAGAAACAAAGAGTTTATTTTTAGAATTTATAGAATATACAATAACAACTATAATATAAGAACTAAACAATGTTATGTTTTGTATATTTAGTTATATTAATGTGACAAATATATTATAATTAATAGTATTGATGACTAAATAATATTATACATAAGAAAATCTTATAGTAAAATAATTAACTAAGAAACTATTAAATTTTGTATTGTCATAATACTTTTGAGCGCTACTGTAAATGCAGTAATAATATATAACCATAATAATTTAGAGTTCAGTTAAGACTTT
Source organism: Brueelia nebulosa (assembly GCA_028293925.1). Taxonomy (NCBI): domain Eukaryota; kingdom Metazoa; phylum Arthropoda; class Insecta; order Psocodea; family Philopteridae; genus Brueelia; species Brueelia nebulosa. Next base: position 237,202 of record JAQIBA010000107.1, read on the forward strand.
CCATTAATCGAATGATTTTAAAGGATACTAATTATTTTTATTATGAATAATCTAAACTCCATAATACAATTTCTTTGAAATATAAATTTTGATACACCAAAGAGGCAGTTTCGGATGAAATTGCAGCCCAGTTGAACCACAACACGAGGGAAACTTTTTAAAAATTGTCACATGAAAGGCTTTTATGTGAAATTTCTCCCCCGGGCGAGGGATGATTGATCTATTGCATTTGCTTGAACCTTCCCACAAAACCTCCATTAAAGAACTCGGAAAACAACTAGTGACCGTGTTCGTTTGTCTACTACTATTTTATTAAAATTGTAAAGCTCATCAACACCCGAATAAAATTCCATTGCACAATAGGAAAAACCAATAAATTTCACTTCAATCATAGAGCAAATAAAAGAGGGCATGAAAAGAGCAGGAAAAGGAAAATGTTTGGCAAACTTAAATAAAACTGCACTTTCGGTGCAGATTTTAACTGCAGTTTTGATCGATAATTTATGGACGTTCCCCCACCCTTTAGCGCAACCCCCTTTTTAATTGCGTATGGGGAGAGGCTTCATGATTAACCCGCTACTTAACAGCAATGGAAGCTCTTTGATGATTTATATGTGGAATATCGGCTTGTGAGAATTTCGTTTTTCGGCTTCCGGTAATTTGCATCCGGCATCCTGCATTGAAAAACCGTACCGAATATGGCGCAGGTGGGCCTTTTAACTTATTTGCATTTTAAATTTATTACTTCTAATGGATCGTGAGAATTCCGATCATCGGTTCGTATTCAGTTCCGGCGAACACATTAGTTCATACACAGAAAACAATTTTTCTTATAAAATTTTATTGATGGCCAACCTTTCAAAATATGCGGGCCAAAGTTGAGTTTGGTGTAATTTCGCGGGCCATAACGTATAAGAAAATTAAATATGGATTTTTAAAATTAGTTTTTATTCTTTCTTCTCATTTTCCCTTTTCCTCTTTTCTCTTTCTTCTCATTTTCTCTTCTTCTCATTTTCTCTTCTTCTCATTTTCTCTTCTTCTCATTTTCTCTTCTTCTCATTTTCTCTTCTTCTCATTTTCTCTTCTTCTCATTTTCTCTTCTTCTCATTTTCTCTTCTTCTCATTTTCTCTTCTTCTCATTTTCTCTTCTTCTCATTTTCTCTTCTTCTCATTTTCTCTTCTTCTCATTTTCTCTTCTTCTCATTTTCTCTTCTTCTCATTTTCTCTTCTTCTCATTTTCTCTTCTTCTCATTTTCTCTTCTTCTCATTTTCTCTTCTTCTCATTTTCTCTTCTTCTCATTTTCTCTTCTTCTCATTTTCTCTTCTTCTCATTTTCTCTTCTTCTCATTTTCTCTTCTTCTCATTTTCTCTTCTCATTTTCTTCTTTTCTCTACGTTCGTGCTCTCCCGGCTATAGCCTTTGCCTCTTTTTTCCATTTTTATTTAAGCAGTCCTTTTGACTTTATGACCGAATGGATTCGAAAGCGTAACCGTAAATTTAAAATTTTTCCAAAAGTTAAGAAAGAATTTCAAATTGAAGTTATTCTAATATTAGAATAACCCTTTATTTAAAAATTAAAATGGACTAAAATCACCAAATACGTATGTGAATATAGAAATAAAAGAGCGGGCCACATGCAACACCTTCACGGGCCGGATATGGCCCGCGGGCCGTAGTCTGAGCATCACTGTTCTAAAATCATCTCAAAATGAATTCTTTTTCCTTCCGTCATTCCAGTCTAAAATATTATTTTTAGTCTATCACTAATTAACTAAAAGGTAACTTTTAGATCGTCTAAGTCGGAAGAAGGGCTTTCAAAATGAAAACACGTCATCAAACTTATGAGTCCTGAGAGACTGGTAATTAAATTAAAACAACTAATTAAATTTTGTCAAATCACATCTTCCCAGCTGTATTTAATGTGACAACGGGGAGGCAAAACCTTTACTGTTGTATTTTTTGCGAGTCGGGCTCAAATAAACATTATAATAAAGTAGACCTGTATTTCTATGTTTATTTCCAGTGAAAAGTTACAATTACTTTGTGTCCGTCATCTTGAAATGAAAAGGTTACAAAAATTTGAAGTAATTAATCTTAATTCTGATGTTTCAGTGGATTCACAAGGGATTATTTGTGGTCCCCAAAAAAACTCAGCAAAATACGAAATGAAAAACACACCAAACGAAGAGTTTCTTCTCCATCACCTGCCTGCAAGATAAGTCTAACCGACACTGAGAATCCATCATCCGTGATGGATTCATGGTGGTGGGAAACCGCGGGTGGGAAAGGCAGGTTTTCATAACTTTTCCCAATCCACGCGGAGAGCAGAAGGTATGAAGGGACGCGAATGATAGCGCTGATGCGATGATTAAGCTCGGCCCACACGAGTGCAGGAGGGGCCGGTGAAGCGGTGCGGCGGAAGGAAGTGCAACAGACCCACGCCGGATAGTGACGTAGCAACACCGCGTGCTCTCGTCTGCACAACCTCGGTTATCAGAGAATTATATTTATTTTGTTTGTTTGTTTCATTTCTGAGAAACTCCTGGTGATTGTGGGCCGGTTTCCCGGTGATTTTTGGTGTTTCCTAAAGTTTCGCTTATAAGTTTTTAAATAATGTGAATGGTGGAAAGCGTCTCTGTTTGAAAATGGAAATCGGAGACGAATGCTGGGAGCAGGTTTCCCCTCTTCTGATGAATGAAGGTTCTCTCATGCATCCAAACAACGGTGGCGGTCATCCTTTCCATCCGGAAGAAGTAAGTTTTCCATTTAATTTATACTTTTTATAAGCACCCTTGACTTCGTACCCGGTGCAGAAATCAAACGAAGAAAAATAAACCTAATCATTTTATTATATTGTATTAAAATTAAAAATCAACAACTTCATCGTAATTAATTAAATTGGAAATAGTTTTGCGCTTACAAAACGTGTTTTGAATTTTCAAAAAAAAAAAACTGATGCCAACATTTTTATGACCTTTCATAATCATAATTTATTAAAAAATCGACTCAAAATACAAAAAAAAATAGTAAAATCGTGTTTTTCCCGATAAGTTTGAATGACCTGCCAACAAAATACTTTCTTCAAAACATAATTATTAATTTCCACTGCTAATTAATCCAGTTTTAATTAGTTAAAGTGCGCAGAAAGAGGTTTCTCCGGATTTGATACCCATTATTCAAAAAATCAATACAATAAATACCAAACGAACTAAATTTTGAAACCCGTCGGTGACATCAAAAAATACCGTTTTAAACCTGCGAAAATTATTATTATAAAGTGCTTAATTATATTATATAGTGTTGATAAAATTCTAAAGTTTTCTCGGAGACAAAACTTTACAAAGTTAATACAATTAGTACGGGAGCAGAACAGGAGAGAAAACTGAAGTGCACAAACGGGCGATGATTCTTTTGTTTGTGTGGGAAACAGTGCTGAATGTCCTGAGAGACAGAGATCAGTGCTCGATAACACTGAAATGGGGGGGTTTGAAAAGGGTTTATAAATGCTTTCATTACATATAAAATTAAGCTGTCGCGTAATTATTTGAACTAAACGAAATAAGCGACTTATGTAATTTGTTGTGAAAGTTAAGCAATTTATGTTTTTATTTCCGCAGGAGCTGTCATAATATTTATAATATTATATTAATAAATCAAATTCACAAATTTTGTTAGGAATTTGTTTTATGGAATGACGTTAAGTGTACAAAAATGGAGGAGTGTTTTTTGGTATCGGAGGAACAAAAAAATGCTAAGTTTTTTTTTTTCGTAAGCCTCATTATAATTTTTTAGGACCACCTTTAATTCGCCGTCTGTCCTCATAAATCCTTTTTCACTGACCACCTAAACCTGAGATTAAATTCTCTGAATGGAGTGCGTGCGGTGTGTGTGTGCGTTCCGAGACACTGCCCGCCGTGACAATTATAAGAAATGGGAGGCGGCCATTAGGTTTGTGCTAGCGAATGAGCGGTCCGAACATCCCCAAATTAAATGCCGTCATTAGGGGCAATTAAAATTTCGCTCACACGGCCCTTAACACGAAGATCAAGACCCACCGATAAACGGTATAAAAACAGGAAAATGAATATCTTGACAATAAAAACCGGACATCCACGCGGATGTACAGAGCACTTTTAAAATTCTGTCAGTGTTCGCCTTTTAAAAAGACACACCTGTTGGTTTACACCTGAGTAGTCGAGAGAAAACAGAGGACATCGGGGGGAGGAAATTTCCTGACCTCACGAAAATCGGCTTTTCTTTGAATGCGGGGGGACGTAAATTAGGCGGGTCGTGAAGTCGTTTTTTTCCCCTTTATCGAGAGTTACGGCTCCTTTTTTTAAATTAGGTAGAATAGGTTTGCTTTTCAGGTTGGTAATTAGCAATAAAATGCATTGTTATATATATTACAGGTTCCGTATTTATTCCCTATACTTAGGAAATCATGAAGG
>JAQIBA010000107.1:241749-271214 GCA_028293925.1 Brueelia nebulosa
GGTGAAAACTGTTGAGTTAATGGAGAAACTCGTAACGAACCTGACGAGAAAGGCTCGCAAGGGGAAACCCTTTTCCGCTCGAAATAGATTTTTATTTTCAAATTAGTCGATTGTTCTAAGTTGGAACCTTTGTTAGGAGAAGAATTTGGCAGACGTTTATTTTTGAATTAATCAACGGTTTTATTTTCTCCGGTTAATGTGGGACAGTTTTTCATTTCTCTAACGGTCAACTGTCAAGTCGAAATTATTTCTGACAGGTTTTGACCCGAATGAATGGGGAAATCCGATTCGGGGGCGAAATTTTTGCACGAGGCGAAACCATTTAATTGTCGGATCCTTTCCTCTGTTAACCACGTGAATGACTTCATCATTCCAACAGAAAGACATTATGTAAATGAGGGCGCACACACATTGCACCCCTTCATACGAAGCAATCTAATCAAAGGGTTGTGAAAACCTCAAAAAACTTTTCAAAGGGAGCGGGGAAATACTGCGAAGCTAATTAGAGAACACGACGGGGGTGAATTCTTGTTTGTTAATTAAGAACTTAAGGGAGGTTTGTGACCCCTGTTCCGCCCCGAGCTCCCAACGCGCACTTCATTTCGAAATTTCTAAAAACTCTACACTTTTCTAATATTAATGGAAACGTCATGAGAGCTTTGCCAAAAAATGTTTCGGGTCACGTGACGAGGAACCGTGTTTATTAAGTTTTATCAGAATGATTTAGCGGGGGGAGAGAGAGGGGGGCGAGGCTGTAACTTAATCCCTTACCTGGAAAGAGGATTGTGCATCGGGGTTGATGGGAATCAGGGGTACACCCAATTCTTTTTATTGGTTTCAGATTTTTGTTGTGATCGGCGTCCGAACGGCGCCAAGATTAGGTTTTATTTTAGACAATTTCTTTTTTAATGAGGCAGTTTTTAGTGATTTAAAGACTATTACTTCGTTTTAATCTGCTTCTTCGGGATTTCAAAGAGGAAATTCAAGGGGATAGAGTCAGCACAAAAAACGTTTTCGTGTGATAATAAAATTAATTTGGGGGTGAATATGTCATAAAATTAGGTGGAAATTTGGAAATATTTTTTTGTGTTAAAATATAAGTGTCTGATTTGACTCTTAGAAGAGTTTTCTGTCTCTTTGCGTTGTCGTTACTTAAAGGGTGGCGTATAAAGGAGATGTCAATTTTATTGGTAATTATTATCGGATTTTAAAATCATTTCAAACCCAATTAAAGCATAAAAATAAGGCGAAAGCGAAAATTAAAAACCGAAGAAATGTTTGAAAACATTTGGAAGGTTTAAAAAGAAAACAAAACGTTGAAGACAACCACGTGACGTCAAGTGAGTTACGGGTGCGGCCTCCGCTCGCGACCAATGAAACCTTTCGAAGGAGACGAAGTTTATTAAGGGGCGGAGCCGAAGGGGATCAGCGCGGGCCGCCATTGGCCGACCGGAATAAAAACCACCAATCGCGAGCGGAAAACCATTCGGAAAGAGGCGAGATTAGTTGCTGACTCCGGACGCCAGGAGCGTTAGGATCGTCGGGGGCCCCGTGCGACTCCGACTAGTTGTTCCGCGGCTCTGTTCAACGGTGGGACGGAAGTCCGTTTACATTACTAAACCGTGGGGTGTTTTTGAAAGAAGGGGTGGTTTTTCTACCCCCCCTTTTGCCCCTAGTCATCCCCCTTTTTCGGATGACATCGACTTATCGATTGATTTTACAACTTGTTATTCTGAGGTATGTCGCGGGGTCGTGGATTGCCATTTAGCCACCACCGCTCGCTATTGTTTTCTTTTTGTTTGTTTTCCGTTTGTTTTCTCCTGCCATTTTTACGGTTTTATTTCGGGAATTAATCATCGGAAAAAAACAAATGAGGAAATGAATTGTGGTTCCCGGGAGTGATTCGAATGTGAGATGAATCGAGAATCCGACGCGGGGTTACCGGGATATTTGGAACTCCTTCCAAATGCGATGATAAAGCACACATGATACGAGTGGACTTCTCGAGAGGACTTTCTGTTTTTTGTTTTTTTTTAATCGGGAAAGTTTTTTTATGTATTTTTTTTTCGGGGAATTTCTCGTTCGGGAGATAAATATTTATTTATGATAAAAAGGATAGAACTCCAAGTTTCGAAATGTCCGCCTACACACAGTACGGTTATTCGTATCCGTCGGCATCTCAGGTGAGCTTTTTCGATATTTTATCTCTTTTTTTTGTGAGCTTTTACACTCAATTTTGCTTTTCTCGCTTATATTAATCATCTCGAAAATAAATGTTTTTCATTCGGACATTGATTTTTGTTAATAGATTTTTTCCCACAGTTTTAATTGTTACTAAATTGTTGGTTTAATTATTTTAATGCTTTCCCGGAAAATCGTTATTTTGTATTGTATACGTTTTTTTCTTTCATTCTTTTGTTATTGTTTAAATTTTTATAGTTAGTATTTAATTAGTAATTTGTAGAAATGTTATTTGATCAGTGTCTGTTGTTATTTTGAAGTAATTAACGTTTTTCTAATTAGTTTTTATAATCTCGGGAGTGTTCTTCTTCTATGGGGGGTATTTTATTCTTTGGTAATGACAGATCGCTCCCCAAATTGCTGAGCGGTCAGCGAAAGCCTGGAATACTGAACGAAGACGCAATCGAATCCAAAGAAACGCATTATACTGTACTGTATCAGTTCATCCCCTTCAGTTGTATTTCCGACGGATGCATTCATCCCCTAAATGTCGTTAAATACTTTCTTTACAACACCCATTTGCAATGGACTCGTTAAAACTACAGCTTTTCAACTTTCAAAAACGATCCGCTTTATTTTTTTTTATTCTTTCGGACACTTTCGCATAAATTTCAAACTTTTATTTTATTCCGATAAAAAAAAAGAAAAAAAATAATAATAATTTTAGCGAGGAAACCGGAAACATATTATCATTTTACGTCGAGAGTTATTTTTATGTGATTTTCGTATGGAATTCCCGAGAAAAGACATAAGACAGCATAAAAACGAGAACTCAAATATAATTTGTCCAACATTTAAGGCGTGTCTGCGGTTGGATCGAATCAAATAAATTATTAAATTTGCATTTTCTAAAAAGTATAAAATCCGACATCGAATGAATGACCCGATCTGCTTTTTCCGAGTCTCCATCTTTTTCCACACACTCACACACACACACCAAAAAAAAAAAACCATTCAAACATTCACTCGCATATAAAATAAGGTAATTGGCGAATGGCCACGCGTTTTTTTTCGAAAACGATTCTCAAAGGCATTCATTCGGATCCTTTTGTTTGTTTTCACTTTTTCTGAGTTTTCATCCCCCACTGTTATTTATTTGTTTATGAGTCCAAAAAAAAGGGGGCGATTTGTGGACACACTTCTCTTATTCGGGGCTAATTTAAAGTCTGTTTGCTTACGACAGCGTTGCATGTGTGAACTTATTTTCCAGATAAGGCTGTCGTCGGTATTCCAATGGAGTAATTAAAAAGTTAAAAAAAAATGTAATTAACATAATTCGAAGGACGTGAATAATAACGAATATAAAATCGGTTTTGAAGCGTTTTTGCAACCCCCCCTCAAGGACAACAGGAGAAAGACACGGCCGGTTTTTCCACAACAGTGTGAAAAGCTTCCTGTCAGTGGAGTTTTTTTTTGTTTTTTTATAGAAACGCCAAAAAAAGGTAAATTCCCCGGGGTCGAAAACGTCCTGAAAACACGCAAGTTTTACATAAAAGTTGCGTTCCACCCCCGCGGGGGTGAAGGGGTGCGGACGGCGGAATAATTTTTCAAAATGGTTGTCGATGGCGCGTTAAATTAGATCCCGGGGCTGATTAGGGTTTTAGTTAGATTGACCCCGATCCGACTCTCGGCTTAGGAATTGCTTCAACCCTTGTTTGATGTTATCCTAAACTGAACCCCCGCTCTTGTTTTATATTTTTCAGAAGTAATCTCTCCCCCCCTTCCAAAACACCGGCAAAGTTTCACATACATACAGTACAAAAATGTATGAAAGAAACTCGCGATGGTCGTCACACTTTGAGAAACACCTGATGGAGATTTCGAGTTTCCCATTCTTGAAAAACATGCGAGAAAGACGGACGTATAAAATTATAGAATAATAAAAACTCACTATTCAATTATTCTGATAATTTAACATCATTTTAACTAACAGGTAGTTTAATTTATTCAAATTACACTCTGTTATTCATTATGTATTTATTATTATTATTATTTCGAATGAGTTTTTATTATTTTTGTGCCGAAGGAAATATTACACTCTCATCTCAACAATTTTTAATCCGTAATAATACTAATTTTTGCAAAAACTATTTATAAATATATACAGAATACGCTCATGGGAATTTTGACGATACAAAATTTGTAGTTTTCCACCTGTAAGAGTTACATACAAAGTGAAATTTCATTGGCTTTCAGTAAAATGCTTTACAACAGTGATGTCCAACATACGGCCCGTGAAGGTGTTGCATGTGGCCCGTGGGTTATTTAATCTCTATGACATTTATTTGTTTTACTTTCAAGTTATTAATTTCATTTTTATACGTTTTAATATTAAAAATCATTAAAACAGTTCAGTATTAAAATTGTGTAAAAATTACAACACTTTTTAACCGATAAAAAATGTGTATGATTCCCTGGGAAGTTTGTAAATTATGTATTTTGGGTTATATTTTGTAACAGTGTCTCAATGTAATTGTATATAATTTACCCTCTGATGCTTTTGTGCGAAAATATATTATTATATTATTATTAATAAATTCTTTCTTACCTTTCGGCAAACAGACTATTTATATGTTGTGTAAAACATTTTAGTATTAAAATTGTGTAAAAATTACAACACTATTTTTAACCGATAAAAAATGTGTATGATTGCCTCAGAAATTTGTAAATTATGTATTTTGAGTTGTATTTTATAACAGAGTCTCAATGTAATTGTATAATTTGTGCGAAATAGGGAAAATATATTATTATATTATTATTATTAAATACTTTCTTACCTTTCGGCAAATGGGCTATTTTTATGTTGTAATTTTTACACAATTTTAATATTAAATGTTTTACACAACACTATTTTTAACCGATAAAAAATGTGTATGATACCCTCAGAAATTTGTAAATTATGTATTTTGTAATAGTGTCTCAATGTAATCGTATAATTTACCTTCTAATGCATTTGTGCGAAATGGGGAAAATATATTATTATATTATTATAATTAAATTCTTTGTTATCTTTCGGAAAATAGACTATTTTTATATTGTGGCCCGCGAAATTACACCAAACTCAAGTTTGGCCCACAAAAGATTGGACATCACTGCTTTACAACATTTATAAATATAATATAAATTAAAAAACACAAGATACAGAGTTTATCTTTAAAATATATGGAAAGTAACAGTATAATTATAGAATAGTATCAATACTACAATAATACTAATAATAAGTAAATAATACAACCTTAAAATAATACATAACCGTAATAAAATCTTACAGTAAAATAATTAACACAGAAAATATGAAATTTAGTATTGCCGAAATACTTTCGAGCGCTACTGTATATTCTGTATAACAGGGCAGAGTGTGTAAACCCAGGTGTATATACGTATATTGTGTCGAGAGATGTTTCTATCAAAGCGTAAAATTTTCACGTCGCCATTCTTCGGGCTTCTGTGCAGTTTTCACACTTTGTCGGTGGGATGTACAACAACTATAATAATAATCAAACAAGCATAAAGAGTGTGATGAATCAAATATATTGTGAGAGCGGTGTGAGATACGAGTACGATACGGCAACGGTTGGGAGGCTGTTAGCGCTAACAATTACACCTGAGAGAATTTACTTTATGTCGCCATATTGCAAATCACTGTTAGTTCGTGCTTTATTGTAATCATCAATTCGATATTTATTTTTTATAAACGTTAATAATAAGTGTTTTGCATTTATTGTTGTTAAGGTTAGAACGCTTTTGCGCTGTTTCAGTAACGAATCAAAAGTGGGAAAGGGTTGTAATAAAATGGCGATCGAGTTTTCCTCTTGGAAGAGGTTGATTCCAGATCCTCTCCCCTCTCAGAGAGAGAGAAGATTAACTGAGAAACCAGAACCATTAAAAAACAGGTAAAAGTTAAAAATGGTGGTTTCACTAATAGAGCAGTAAAGGATCGGATTGGTCGGGGCGCGAGTGTTGGGGAGGCGGAAGATAAAAATTAATTACCGACGTGAGAAGGAGCGTAGGAGGCGAACACCTTCGGTCTCAGATGAATGGAAAAGCACTTTTGGAACAAATATTTTGGGCGGAGTAAACGAAAAGAGAAACTCGCAAGCACTTGAAGACGTTTGTTTTGTTTGAGGAAAAGAAAGGAGGGAAAGGAAAGGCAAAGGATGCTCAAAGGACGAGCCGCCGTACTTAGGAGAATCTCAGAATGATAAATAGATATTAAATTGTCTTCAGTGGAGCGGAGAAGATGAGTGCTGAGCAAATGTTTGCTCGCGTATGGGTTGCTCCCCATCTGTTCCGATTTTGAGCCCCGGTTTGCTTTGCTTTGTTTGCTCGGCTAAAGATTACCCCAATGAGTGCCTCTTAACTTTTGCAAATTGTTTTCTTATTGCTTCGCTCCCTCCCTCTTTATCTCTCGCCAACAGAGTTATTAAATTAATTTTTTTTTCCTTTTTTTACCCGCCTCTTCAATCTCCGCCTTTTCAACGTTTATTACTAATTAACCATCACATTGTCGTCGCTTATCAGCGCTGTGCCGGAAGGGTTGGAAGAGCTTTTATTTGACTCGTACAGTACCAAACTGACTAATACCCGTTTTTAGAATCATTCGAGGTAGACAGTAAAAAAAGGAGGAGAAAAAGTCAACACTGTCTTTTACTCAGCAGACGAGATTTCTCAAAATAATTTCACTTCGTTATCAAAAAGATTAACTCATTAATCAGCGAGATAAAAACATCACAAACGAACGCATTAATAAAAAAAAAATTCAAAAAAAATATTTTTAAAGTTAAACGGTTTTATTTCGAGTGCACTAAAAAGTAAAAATATAATTTTTGATCAACTTTTTGTTTATAAAACCGTGGGGCGTTATACAGTATAAAAATTGTACGGTTTGTAGAACGTGTAATAACGGTTTTATAAACAAAAAAATTGATTCCAAATTATTTTTTTAATTTTTTTTTTAATTACAATGCGCTCATTCATGGGATTGAGATAAGGTTATCTCTTTTAAGGAATCGTAATTTGAGCAATTAATTAGATTTTTGGAATTTTTTTTATTTTTACCTGAGCGCTAATTTAAAAAATAATTGCAGAAATTTGAATTGTCCACCAAAACGAAAGTGTGTGCAAAATTTGAAAGAAATCGGTTCAAAGTTTTGTCAAAAAAGGGTCAAATTTCGCTTCAAAGTTTTGATTCTCGGTATTTGCAGAGAGAGAAAGACAGAGAGACAGATAGAAAGACAGACATACAGGAATACCGAGAGAAATGCAGTCAGACAGGAAGACAGAGAGAAAGACAGACAGACAGGAAGACTGAGAGAAAGACAGACAGACAGAGAGAGAGACAGAATGACAGAGAGAAAGACAAAAAGACAGGAAGACAGAAAAGCAGACAGAAAGACAGAAAGACAGATAGACAGAGAGAGAAAGATAGAAAGACAGACAAACGGAAAGACAGGAAGACAGATAGAAAGACAGACATACCGGAATACAGAAAGAAAGACAGACAGACAGATAGACAGACAGACAGAGAGAAAGACAAAAAGACAGGAAGACAGAGAGAATGACAGAAAGACAGACAGACACTAAACCAAGTTGAATAAAACCGTTTAAAAGGGGGAACGAAAGCGAACACCGGCGGTCAGAAATGCCCGGTTTAAGTTCGCTTTTCATCCGGGCAAGAAAAAATCTGATAACAACCAAATAAATCCGGTACTGCAATTAAGTGCGTCCATCACCTATTAAATCTTAAATTTAATGCCCCGACGAAAATAAAAATTATCCCGAGGAGTGGACCCGAATAGAGATGTAGATCGAGATCCGGAAGGAAAAGAAAGTTAAAAGCAGAAGAAAAATTTAAATCGGTGCAAAGGGCCCTCCCCCTGCGGGCCCAAACTATTAAACAGAAGCGTCGACCCTCAGCCTCGGGGCGCCCCGCATAATCTCCCGACATAACTATAATTACGTCCGCGCACATACCTAATTTGTTGGAAATTATGTTAAAATCAATATCATCATTATTATCATGCCATTGATTAACAACATGTAAAACGTTTGTCCGCCTGTTTGTTTAACCGGCAATAAAAAAATAGAATCGGCGGATGAAGAAAGGAAATTTATTCGGGGAAACACCTCCGGCCCTGAGCCGGGACCGGCCAAGAAGTCCTTTCGAGGATAATTAAGGGTTCTCCCCGCTCGGGGCACAAGACGTTTGCCCACCAAATTGTGGCTACGTGAGCGAAATTTTTATTTTTTATGATTTTTATCATTTCCCTTATTAAAATGATAAAAATGCATAAATCTTAGTTGTTATTATTATTCACGAAAATCCTTAATTTTTTGTATAAATCACTGGAGGGGGTTTGAAAGAATTTTTTTTTTTTTTTAAATTTACAATTCAAGTAGCTTCTGAAAAGGACCAAATTTTTTAATGGGGTTGGACGCCATTGTTGGTGACCTTAGGCGTCAGCATCCGAACGCCCGAAGGAGACCGGAAACCCAATCGCATTCTTCCAGTTTGACTTCTTCTTCTGCAACCCTCGGCCATCTTTTCTTTGTGATTTCGTTCCTAAAGCGCGAATTTTAGTAAAAACCTTTTCTTAATTGCTGTCTTTTGACTGTGTATTTGTGTTGTACATAAAATACGATACAATATATATCATAATCCTTTTCAGTTTTTTCTTTTTAATCGTATATATACGATTGATCTCTTGTACACTGTAGCAGCTATGACGTATATATACGGATAATGATTTTTCTTGGTTTATTTAATAAGTAAGACGATTATATACTGGTAATAGAGGGAGGGTTGGGGCATTGTAAGATTCAAAAAAAGATACATAAAGATGTATAAAGTGTCGTTCATTTTTTCTCTACTCTTCAATGTGTATATAATACCTTTGTACTTTTATAATCTGTAATAAACATAACCTAAAATAATAAAAACATAACATATAATGGAAGTGATGTTAAAAAATTATACAGTGGATATGACGTATATATACGTGAAATGATTTTTCTTGGTTTATTTAATAATTAAGACGATTATATACTGGTATAGAGTGTAGGAGCATTGCAAGATTCAAAATAAGATACATAAAGTGTCGTTCATTTTTTTTCTACTCTTCAAAGTGTATAAATTACTTTCCTACTTTTATTTCAATACTTTATAAACTGTAATAAACATAACCTAAAATAATATAAACATATAAAAAAATTATTCAACGGATATGACGTATATATACGGATAATGATTTTTCTTGGTTTATATAATAATATACGTTCGATTGTTTCTGATAATAGAGGGAGTGTAGGAGCATTATGTTTACATAAAGATACATAAAGTGTCGTTCATTTTTTCTCTACTCTTCAATGTGTATACATTACCTTTGTATTTTTATAATCTGTAATAAACATAACCTAAAATAGTAAAAACATTAAATATAAAAAAATTATACAATGTATTTTACGTATATATACGCCAGGTGCAAAAATATGTGGCCACTACAAACGTACAGAGCCGCTTAACGGGTTAATAATGATATTTAATATATTTTAAAATATTTATTAAGTTTTTAAAAGTTTTTTCATAAGAGTTTTCCCCTTTTTAAAATAAAAAAAAATAAAATAAGCGGCACAGTCAAATTAGACATTCATGGTTTTGCTGAAAATGGCGAAAAACTAATTTACTTGACCTTTGACCCTCATCCATTTTTTCCCAACATCGACTTTTATGTATAATTATACTCTGAACAATTTCACCAAGTTTCTTAGGAATTTACGTAACCTTGAATTTGACTGGACTATACCATCTGAACTTTCTTTATACATTTATATATGCTTTGGGCCTTTTCATATGCATTTGTATCTTTAACCATTTTATATACTATACACTCGGATTTGATGAGAAAAAATAGGTAAAATTGTGCCGTTGAAAAGGGTGCAATAAACTGAGAAAAGCAGAGAAATAGGCGTTTTAAAGCTGCTCACAGTGGCGGGAGGAAATTCCTTCCTGTGGGGGAGAATAGTGGCCCACAGGGCGTCCCCTCGGAAATCTCTTCGGGGGCCCATCGTCGAGCGAACGAAGGAGACCACTGGGAGAGCAGAAATGAAAACGGTCATAAAGAGGCAATTTTCTGTTCCATTACCGCTTTCCACAGCGTAAAGTAGGGCGATTTAAAAAACGATAGGTTTCAAGATTAGGGACGTGGCACCATTCTTTTCTCCATTATCAGGACTGGGATCTCTGCCATATCTGAACCTCAGGATGGAACACCCACTGACTTACTCTTCTGGATGGAATGCACGCTTGTTTTTTCTTTTTCTTTCTTTCTTTCTTTTAATTTCCTCCATTCAGAGTTCGTGACGCTATTCTTAGGACGTAGCTGTCTCTGGCAGTTGCCACTGTCTTTTCAACCTCGAATGAAGGATTGTTATATAATAAAGCTGTGCGATTTAGTCTCGGATTTATCAAAATGATGGCAGACCATTGTTCTTCGGAGTCTAACAATCAGTTCACTTTTCCATGTTTCAATGCCTCGGCTAATAATGCCAACTGGTGAGAAGAAAAGAAATGTCTGCCTGACACTGTGATGGATCCCACTGGATTTCTCGCTGGGATATCAAATTCCAAGGTGTTTCGCCTTAACCAGTTTATCACCATCCGCTAATTTCCAGTGTCTGATTAACCTGATAACCTCTTCTTTCGAATTGTTTCGGAAACTTAATGGAAACTTTCATTCTGTTGCAGTTATTCGTATCCGGACAGACGACAACGGGGACTTCTCCTCCCCTGGGAACAAGCGTCAGTTCCCTGAGCCCGGGAAGCAGCAGCGCGGGGGTCGTCCCGGGAACCGTGTCCCCCAACCCGGGTCCCGGTCCCGGCTCCACCGCCAGCGGGACGTCCTGCTGCGAGAATGGGAGGCCCATCATGACGGACCCCGTCTCGGGACAGACTGTCTGCTCCTGTCAGTACGACTCGGCCAGGCTGACGCTGTCCTACCCCAGGCTCCCGACCTCCGGGGTGGGGGTTTATGGGACGCCGTACCCATCCACCGACCAAAACCCGTACCCGAGCATCGGGGTGGACAGTTCTGCTTTTTATTCTCCTCTGGTGAGTAAGGTTTTACTATGTCGAGGGGTACCAACTGTTCACATGCTCTACTCCCGCCATTATCGCGTTAAATTTACCAATTAAAGGAATTAATGTTCGTAAAACAAAAGTAATTTCATTATCGCTCTCTGCTCACTTCCTTTCAGTTTTTCTTCTTTGTTATAATCGGTTTCCAGTTGGACCGTCCACTCATCCGCCATTTTAAAATGAATTCCCTGTAATTAGATTCCTCCAATTGTTTTTTCGAAACAATATTTTCCAAAATTTGATTAAATTTATAATTAATTTTAAATGGTCTCACGGTAGCCGACATTTTTTTAATCCGTTAATATACAGTAGCGCTCAAAAGTATTTTGACAATACAAAATGTAATAGTTTTTTTAGTTCATTTATTTATTTTACCGTTGTATTATTTAGTTATCAATACTATTAATAATATATTTGTGGGTATCAAGATAAAAAAATATACAAATCATAACATTCTTTTTAGTCTTCTGCTTTTTCTTTAATATTCTTACTTTTATTATTAGTAACAGTAGATACTATTCTATAATTCCACTGTTACTTTTTCTTATATTTTAAAGATAAACTCTCTGTTTCTTCTGTTATTTAATTAATATTATATTTATAAATAGTTGTAAAGCATTTTATTGAAATTTCACTTTATGAGTAACTCTTACAGGGTAAAAAGGAAAACTTTTGTATTGTCAAAATACTTTTGAGCGCTACTGTATAATCATATGATGTTTCTCCATTTTACAATCATTTATTTAATTACATTATCTTTTTATTATTTAAAATTTATATTAAAAAATATTTTATTAACATTTGAATTTCTATTTCCCCATTTTTTTATCTTTTTTCTTTTTATTTTATTTTTTGGTTTTAACTTTTCTTATTATTATTGAATATATTTACATTTAATATAATTAAATTATATGATTAATTTTATGTATTTATAATATTATATATTGATAATGGTTACTTATCAAATTGATAATAATTCATTGCATTTATTATATTTACTTACACTAAGGCCTGGAAAACTACTTAATAAGTTATACTTATAGGCAACATTAGTAATTATCATCTACAATATATTATTCTGATTAATTATTCTAATGATATATATATATGATTAATTATTCTTTTTATACAGAATATTATTCAGAAAACTGATTATTTATATGTATACAATAGAAATGAATGTTTTCTTCAACTCTTCTTATGTTTTATTATTACGTCAGAATCATAACTTCTGTTGAACATAATATAATTCATTTAATGAACTCGTTTCAAAGGGTTTGTTACTTTTTAAATGGAGAAAGCAAAAGGGGGAAGACGCATCGGAAGTATAATTAGTGAAGTTATGACTCCCCGCGACAGATTTATTCTTTCTTCCTTCCTTAGAAAAACTCCCCGGAAGTTTTCTCCTGCATCCCGCATGGTGTCTGTTCTGGGTGAGATCCCTAATTGTAATTATAATCCGGTCGAGGACCCCCACCAGCTCGAGTGGGCGCCGTACCTGGCCGGACTGAATGTTCGCATCGAGCGCTCGAGAGGACTAGTAACGGTACTGCACACGACAAAGGCGATAAAACGTTTTCTTTTTCGGTGCCGAACGCACTATATCAATTTTAGTATATCAAAGCCTAATTTGGCATCGTTTATTATATTACAAAAGCATTTATTTGTTTATTTTTATAGAACAAGACACCATTTAAATGTGTACTCTTAAAACGGGGCGATAAAGATGGGATGTCCGATAGGAGAATATAAACTTTTAGGACGATGCTGCAAGTATAAATTTTGGCGGCGTCTTCTATTATGAGGTGTCGCTTACATTTGGTCGCGGCGACCATTGTTCTTTGTCTCACATAATTCTTCCCGGTCTGTTATTGCCTCTTCTTTTGTTTCTACTATTTGATTGATTCTTCTTTCAGTTCAGTCGAAGGACACTGACTTTCAGTTTTTCCCTTTTATCAGTTTGAATTCAATCGAAGTCGAAGCATTTACAGTCAGAATGGGTCACGAGGCGCTCCCCATTCTTGGTCAAGATGCAGAAGGAGCCCCGAAGACATCTGGTATCAGGTTGGGGCATCGGAAGACCTGAAAGACTGTTAGCCGGAGGAAATTGGAAAAAAGCGCATGCGTTGCTGAAAAGGGAGAGGGGGAAAGCGTTGAGAATTTGAATTTCAAATTATTACCGGAACAGGTCGCATCTCGTGGCACGCACCTCATGACGACGTGGAGAAATTGTAACGTGTGAAATTATGTAAAGCGAATAACTTATACTTTATCTATACATACATCTATGTTTTAACGTATAACTTCTCCTCGAAGTTTTTCTTTAGGAAAAACTAGTTTTCTAATCCTCTTAACGATAATTTTTCACTATTATCGATGAAATCGTTTTAATGGACTCCGTCTTCTGGCATTGAGAATTATCGCTTGATATCTGGTTAATGTGGAAAAGGTTTTTATTAATTCAACCCCCTCTCTCTTCTGCAGGGGATGGTCCGGTCCTTGGCGTTGTGGAAATATTTACACGTGGAGAGTGTTTTTCGTTACGTGAATGAGGGTAGGAAGGGAAAGCGGGAAAGCGCCGATAAACTTGCAAATCGTCAAATAAAAGCGAAAGAGAAAGTATGGGAAGTTCATTTTTTGTCGAGAAAAGGGTCGATAAAACCAAGTTGGTTAGGGCAACCGGGGTTCTTTATATAACTTTGATTCACTCAGCGAGGAGGGTGATGAATCGTCGGATTCTTTCCCCTTTTTCTTCTTGACTTTCTCTTTTTCTTTCAAATTATACTCGGGACTAATCCTCACGGATTTTGACTCCTTCATCCCACCCCCCCTGGCACCCTTTTTCCTGAGGTCACTTAACGCGAAAGGGGTTTGCGTTTTAATGAACATCCAAAATTCTCTTCTCCCCAAATTTGTCTTCGGGAGGAGAGTATCCTTTCGATAAGTCTCTCCTCAACACCAAAACTCGGTACAGTCTGCAAACACGGCGGTAGTTCCTTTTAATTTAATTTAAACAGGGTTTGCGTGATTCCAGGAGAGAAATACCCGAGTCCACTGTAATGGCCTCTTGATGCCTCACGGAATCCTTTGTTTATTAAGTAATTTGCAGAATCTCGCGTTTTCCTCCTGCATTTTTCGCACCTGCCACACCGTGTGTAATACGATTACACTCCCGCGAGTCACGAAATGGCACACCGCCACTCTCATTCACACACGGATGGAAAAGGAATCAACCGCCAACGGATATTGATCCCGGGTTGATTAATGAATAGGAAATTTATGCTAAAACTGAAAATCGGAAGACAGGTGCACCGGTTAATAAGCGACCTGATCGGCCGGTCCTATGATTCGTTCCAGGGCACCGTTTTTTGAGTGGCCCCGGTCACCGCATTAAGCAGCCGACAAAATTTGATTGATATGCGCATGCGTGTCAACGAGGGTGCACATGTCTGTGCCTTCGAGCCGGGTTTGTGTGTGATTGGAAAGGATTAGAAAATAGGTAAATTAGCGCAGATGGCGCATGAAAACGCATCTTGTGAATAATTATCGGGAATTTTTTAGAATTTAAATGACCGAAGAAGACATCAACAGTTGTGTGTGGGGACAGAAGGCATCTGAGCGTAACGTGATCGACTCATAAACAATATTTTTATGTGTTATTCCCCGAAGGCAGGAAAAGCCAGAAAATGATTGACAGCGATTGTTAAGCCATCAAGGGAAGATTTCTGTGTATAAAACAACACAAGAGATGGGAGTTGAATTTAATGAACTCCTGTTTAAAAGTGTAGACTGCGCAAGGCCGGGGGTGAGTGTTGACTCCCCATCCCTCCTCGTGGAAAGAAAGGAACGTACGCACAATCTTTCAGAAAACCCACATCCTGCAGAAGGGGAATATCCTCCACCCTTTGCACCCACAGGGATCGATACTCGCCTCTGAGGAGCGCAGCGCTGCTGAGGGCCGCTCCTGCGGGGCCCGTGGTCACATCGGCGGCTCCGACTAATTAATTGCTTAATGAATCGACGGCCGACATAATCCGGCTTTCATTAAACTAACACCGAGTGACGTTTTTCAAAAATTTTTCACGCATTTCGTCACCGATATCAATCAGGAACGTGTTTTCCTTCTCGCTTTCTTTCGTTAACGCTTCATTAAGCCGAAGTATAGAGGAATTGTAGCGGGTCTCGACGGTGGATCTGCGATGGAATCTCGTGTGGGTTAAGCCGTTCCTGCAGCAATCTGAGGTGAAGAGCTGTAAGAATGGGCTGCCGCCCCGTCGCTTTTGTGCTTCCATTAACCCTCTTCCCGCACAACAGCTCTTCATCTCTTTTGCCATTTTTATGTGATATTAATACTCTTTCGAACCGTTAAAAAACTCCCTTATTTATTCATTAAATTAGGTTTTGGATTATTTTAAGAGGGGATGCAATCCTGAAATTTATTTTTACTACAAGGGGGGCTTCGCTCTGGCTAAGACTTGCGAATTTCAGTCTACCTCTGTACCTTAATAACAGATACGATAACACCTCAATAATCTCATTGCACTTAACTGTAAAAATAATGTTTCTTCTTTATTCAGCCATTTTGTAATTCGTCTTCTGTTGCTTCTCCTCTTTCTCTCCCTCTGTTAACCATCTCTTTCTTTCGTACTAATTCTGATGCATATTCTCTCTTTCTCTCCCTTCTAAATGGTTCTCTCTTTGGTCTGCAATCTCTAAATTGCACTTTTATTTGTGAGCGACTCAAACCTCCATTTTTTCTTCCCTTTGGCATTCAACCCCGATAGAGTGGACTTTCTTCCCGGAATTTTCATAAAATACAAACGCAGAACCCAAACTAAATAATTTCTATCAATTTTGTTTGTTTATAAACTTATTATCAACTTATCGGCAGCATTTGTACTCAAAGTGGTACACACACACACAGACACACACAAACACACACCAAAAAACACACATACAAACACCCAAACACACACACACACAGACACACACAAACACACACCAAAAAACACACATACAAACACCCAAACACACACACACACAAACACCAAAAAACACACAAACACCCAAACACCAAAAACACACAAACACACACACAAACACCAAAAAACACACACACACACAAACACCAAAAAACACACACACACACAAATACCAAAAAACACACAAACACCCAAACACCAAAAACACACACACACACAAATACCAAAAAACACACAAACACCCAAACACCAAAAACACACACACACACACACACACAAACACCAAAAAATACACACACAGATTTATATATTAGTACGATAAAACATTGTTTCCAGATTTATTTGGTCTTTCTTAATCTACGTATACCTCAGACACCCGCATTCGTTCACATTCTTCCACCTTCATAGTCAGGGAAACAATCTTAAGCAAGGGTGAAATCCATCACCGTAAAGGGATGAACTGAAAAGCGCGCTAAAAAATAAATTCGCTTTCATTTATTATTGAGCGGATCAAATGAGAAAAGTTAAGTGCGCCGGGAATGACTGATGGAAACCGAGTTTTTTAATGAACGAAAACGAAGAGTTGTCACTTAGTGAGTGAGTTAACGCTCTATCGGAGGGTTGAATTATTCGTCCTTCTCTCCTCGCATAAGGCGCTCACGCACACACATAATTCATGTCCGTCCTTATCCTTCCTCAGCGAGTCAGCTCACCGTCATCGACTCCTCCAACCTGTTCTCTCCCATCCAGTCCCGATCAATCATTACCATGGGAACAGATGTCTCGTTTTTGTCGGCTTCTTTCCAAACGGATATCGAGTGCGCCTCCTTTTCCTCTTAAAATCGTCTTTATCGAT
Organism: Brueelia nebulosa; assembly: GCA_028293925.1. Taxonomy (NCBI): domain Eukaryota; kingdom Metazoa; phylum Arthropoda; class Insecta; order Psocodea; family Philopteridae; genus Brueelia; species Brueelia nebulosa. The sequence goes on from JAQIBA010000107.1 coordinate 258,962, forward strand.
AAGGTAAATAAGCGAACGTTCTGCGTGGAAAGTGTTAGCTGGCGGATCTTGTGATTTCTTTACGGTTCGCTGAGGGCGAGTGATATTTTTATATCGGTGCCGACCGAAGACACCGAAGATGGCATCGATATTTACTGCGGTTGTACCGGTCCTCGGTGATTTGCGTGATGGATCGACGGCCCTGGCTCCGTTGTTGCGGTTCTCCCAAAGGAAACCTTCGAAACTTGTTCGGACGGCGAGTGGGCGACAAGGGCGATAAGGCAAACTCAGTTGCAGCTAAACCTGTTGAACCTGTCCACGAGAGGATCTCGGCTCGTTTCACCCAAAATAATTCCCCAAAATGCACTCCCTTTTCATTTTGCACCTCAACATTGACTTTCAATTGATGGAGGATCGTAATAAAGTATTCCCCCTTTTTGGGAATCATTTGAAATGACTCCAGAGGGCGGATCGATTTTCCTACACCAACTCATAGCCAAGCAAGCTCCTAAAAAGTGGAAAACCACACCACCAAGAACCAGTTTCGAATGATGAGGCCACCTGCACCATTACCACCAGTAACCCTCGCGAGGGCAACTACCCAGGTTGGCTGGCATTCCTTCATAAAAACGGAATCGTTTAGCCTTGTTAATATTCTTCTTATTATAATAATTGCGGAGCTAACTGGTATTTATAGTCGGTGCAGGAGGAATTTTATGAGCTGCACAAATTAATTTTTGTTTTATTTCGAATCGAAATTGTCGCCGCATGTGTTGAATGAATACCCAGACCAGTCTGTCGGTGACAAATGGAGCTGAAAGGGTTACTCCCTTCCCTGAAAAAGACAGTATGCGGGCACGCGGTCGCTCCCCAGGTGGGGTTTAAGGCTCGATAATGAGCTGTAAGGCGTTCGCATAAACACTCCTGTGATCCCCGGCCGCAATTGCACATAAAATCAGAGAAGAGCAGATACGGACATAAACCTAGGTAACATGGACGACCACACATTGTATCGTTGTAATTAAATCGAGAGAAGAAATCCACCTTCCGAGATGGTTATCGGCTCCGTCCACCTTTTGAATTTGTAAAATTTGTAACCATTTGAGTTTTTTTTTATCCGAGGACCAGTTTTCCAAATCATTCTTTTTATCTGCGTCTCCCGGGCTTATCATTCGACGTGAAAACGCCTCAGTTTTATGTGATTTCTTTTCTTGTTTCAGAGCAACCCATACGCTTTAAAAGACGGCAGCTCTTCCGCGGACATGTCGGCGTGGACGAGTGCCAGCTTGCAAACCACCCCCGGCTACTACCCCTACGACCCGACGCTGGCTGCTTACGGGTGAGTGTAATTACCTCATCTAAAGTGGGATGAAAAGGGCGAGGGCGTAAAGGCAAACAACCATTTTTCAAAATTAAAAGCCGTTCAGAAAATTACCAAAATGGAAAATATGAAAATGTCGGATTTTAACGGCGTCAGATTTAAAAAATCCCAGCGGAGTAATTGTGGGCGAAGTTAATGAGTACATATTAGGAAACATTAGCGAAACCGAGTTTCGTGTAAACATTTAGTTACCATTCGGAGACGTAAAGCAAAAATTAGAGTTGATGACTCCGGCTGTTGTTGAGGGGGCGATGAAAAATTATAATTTTAGTAATTTCTTCCGCTGCAAATCGCTGAAAATGACGGAAGGAGACTCTGTCGGAACAAATGGAGGAATTCGGAAGAAAATAGTATAGTAAAACATACAACAACGTACAAAATTAGGTTTGAGAAAATTGTTTTTTTCATGAAGATAAGGAAACAATGAGTGTTACGCATCACTTATATCTTTTGCTAGACTGCTGACCTGTAGGAACGATTTTGCATTATCGGCGGAAAAATACAAATTTCATACTGTACAGTATTAACCCTTTGCGGTCGTATTAAATTTGGGCATGGGTATCTATTGGTCGGAATTAATTTCTGTCGAAAGAGCAGGGATACATACAGATACATACAGTTGTATCTAGGGATACATAAAACGCTAATTTGCGATGGATAAACAACATTTAGTATTTCTTTTGAGAATTTTTAGATATATCTTAGATATCTTTTAGATGTCTAGGTATAACTTTATTCAATACAGGCGTATAATGATATGTTTTTGTATAAAAATTATGTTTTATAACTCTCCATCATGTGGTGCTTTTCAAAAGGATTATTTTTTAGTGTAGTATTTATTGGTATTTTTATTGTAGTTATTATTATTCTTATTATTATTATTAGAACCTATATTATAAGTATTTTATTGGTATTTTTCACACTCCATACCATGTAGGCCTGCTGACAACTTTTGTTTAGTTAGCTCCAATATTTCGTTATCTCCAATCGATGGAGCGTCGTATTAGTTCTTTGGGCATTGAGGTCCCCTCAGGAAAAGTGTAAACTGATATAGGAATGCATACAGTATAAGATTTGTATATATTCGTATAGTTCCTTGCTGTGGTGGCTGAGAGTACCGCAAAGGGTTAAACTGATACAGGAATGCATACAGTATATGATTTGTACAGTTCCTTCCTTTGGTGGCTGAGAGTATACATACGACAGCTAAGGGTTAAACTGATATAGGAATGCATACAGTATAAGATTCGTATATATTCGTATAGTTCCTTGCTGTGGTGGCTGAGAGCAGACATACGACCGCTAAGTGTTAAAGAAACTCGAAAGACGCAAAGTTTTTCGGGCGACCGTAAAGCTTTCCCCCAAAACAATTTTCCCAGAAAATCAGTCGTTAGTAATTAAAATTCAAAAACGTTATTTTCGAGATCTTTTTTTTATGGTAATGATCCCCATGAATGTCGAAGGAGACCCGAACATTGATTTGTGATCTGAAACCAAAAAGTGGTTGGAGTGGTGATGTCATAAATGCGTAACATGGCACGACTTGTAGTCATGCGATTGGGCCTTCACCCCCTTGCCTCCCCTGCACCCACTTACAGAGTTTCCTCGCTCGTGTGCCTCATTCGTGAATGTATGAGGAAAGGGTTGCACAGCGTTCCCATTTCCCCGCAGAGAAAGAAGAGGAAAGAATCGCGTTTATGATTGAGTTTGAATCTCGCGAGTGATATCCAATGAAAAGGAAATCTTCAGAGGGATGAATAAGGGATGAAAATATTCGGAGGGTCAGAAAACCGTAGTAAAATCAAACTTTCTCAAAATCAATATTAGAGCTCAAGTGTAGATTAAAGTATCCCGAAAGGGAAGGGATTGTGGGGGTTGAGGGATGAGGGATTCACCTTATCTTTTTTAGGACACGAAAAAGGCGGCTATCGGGAGCTAATAAAACAAAAGGACGGGGTACTGCAATAAAAGCAGCGAAAACCAGAGCGGGAGGGTTGTTTTACCCTCCGCAGCCCCTTCTTCGACTTTTTTGTCATTCCAATTTAATTTTTTGTCTTCCTTCCGAACGACTTATCGATTAATTTATTGACATTAATGGTTTCTCCGGTTTCCGCCCTCCTCGCGGTGACAGCTTCTCCTTATTGTCCTCCCCTGAGTCGAACTCCCTCGCATGCACCGAACTGCCCCATCTCGGGACATGCAAAGACAACGAGGACATAAATCTCGAGATAGCCATCGCGATCCACACCCCTCGTGAGCGTCACAGGGAAGCTTTTCTTCACAAAGTCGGGAAAACCTCCGGGGAATAGGGGCGGAACATCTGTTACATCTGGCGGGTTACCCCAAGTTTGGAAATATGGCACCGTGGAGGTTACGCCGGTTTAATTAAGACGTTGGAGATCTCCGGAGAAGTTTTTGCTCCTCTCCTTTGTTTCCTCGTCTTTATTAAAAGCAACATGCGATTGAAAAGCGCCAACAGACCGACATGAGCTGCGGTAATTAGATCCCGATATCATCTCCGGGTGTGACACGGAAAATCAATTTCCCGGCGAATTTTCCCAGAAAAAAAACCATTAATAGTTATCATGTCGTTTTCTGATATAATTCCCCGATTATGGAAACAAATCGGCCGTAATTACCACCCGATGGATTTTTTTTCATTTACCGGTGAAGACGTCGGTGAAAGTAGACGGCAGTAGAGAGCGCAAACAAAAATAAAAATTCATTTTTCACCCTCATATACCTGTCGAGATAAAGTAAATGTCATTTTTCCAGAATATAAAATTGAATGACAAAATGGGATACGAAAAGGAAAAAGTTGTAGGGGAGGCGCGGAAAAGCTTTATAAAAGCTTTGTGTGGAATCCCAGGAGGTGAACCGAAGTGACATAATTTTGAATTTGTGTTTGAACATCGATTCGTGTCAATTGTGACAAACTCGGGAACAACGTTGTCTTTTTTTTTTTTCTGCTTCCACTTCGATCGCGGGGAGCTCATTTCTATTTCCGCTTTTGTTACTTTTTATACATTCCGCTAACAGATTCGCGAAAGTTATAAAAACCGCCAGGCTATACTCAATTATTTATGTATTGATACAACCTCTTGAGTGGGAAATAAAAAAAAAAGAGTTGAAAAAACCAGTTGTTTAATTTATGGACGGCCATTATTATTGGTAATGTCAGGGAAATAGTCTCAGGTCACGAGTTCCTTCTCCGGTTGTCTCTTTGGTTTGTTTTCTTTCCGCAACCGGATCACCCCCTTCTAACACTGTCCAGCCTTAAAAGCAATACTCTCTCTTTTTACAGATGCGAAAAGGGCAGAGTTTGTAGTAATTAATCATGTTCATTCTGAGGGTTGAAAAGCTTTTCCCAGAAATCTCCTCATCGACCCTTTCAGGTGGTCGTCCAGAATTCATTCCTCTCTTTCTTTCAGGTACAGTGCGGGTTACGATCTCGCTGCAAGGAGGAAGAACGCAACGCGAGAATCAACAGCGACTCTGAAAGCTTGGCTAAACGAGCACAAGAAGAACCCCTATCCGACGAAAGGAGAGAAGATCATGCTGGCGATAATAACGAAGATGACGCTGACTCAGGTATCGACCTGGTTCGCCAACGCCCGACGGAGACTGAAGAAGGAGAATAAAATGACTTGGGAGCCGAAAAACAAAACGGACGAAGACGATGATGCCATCGTGTCCGACAGCGACGAGAAAGACAAGGACGATTTGTCCTTCGACGCCGATAAAGTCAAGGACAGATTGAGAGACGATAAAGGTAGGCTTATGGTTTCCTCTCGTAGTGGAGAAAGCATTTCCGGAGATTATGTCGTGGCAGCAGAATTCAAAATTACCCCATAATACTTCTCCTCAACCCTGAGAAACCTCCCAAGACAGCGAAATGAATTTTCGGTGAAAAGAAAATCTTAATTTTCGAGTAATTAATTACGCTGAAAATTACCATACAAGCTAATTTGTCATGGTCTCTGCATTTTAATGACTCAAAGCTCGGTGATGGGGAAAGCTCTTTCAATGAGAACGCCTCCGCCCTTCATCCCCTGGATTGTCCGTCTTCAAACTGTACCTGAAACGAAAGCTTCTCTGCAGTATTTTCACTCTGTGAAATCATACTAATGTATAAATCTGTTAAAGGAATTTGTGTGTGTGTGCACATCGTTTTTGTTACCTTTTTCTTTCCAAAGAATTATCTGCGCTGTCTCATTTCTCGAAAATCAGGAAAACCTGAGAAATCTCCTGAAAACCTGTTTCGGTTTCAGGGAAAAACCAGATAACTTTACGAATTCCTTTCTGCTGTTAAAGGGTTGACTTTGAGTACAGTGTGCAAAGTATTCGGGGGTTACACATATTATTTATGTATTTCCTCAAATACTGAATGCATTATTAAACATTTTTCTCCATTTTCATATAATTTCCAGCGATTTATTTTTACATTTAATTGTAATCAGTTAGAGTATATTTAGGGTTAATAGTTTTTTAAGCGTATTTTTCAGAGAATTTGGCTGTAGATTTGATATCTAAAGTTAGGATTAGTGTTAGATATTTGGAGTTTAGAATAAAAAATATAAAAAGTCCATTCTGTCGGGGTTGAGTGTCAGAGGGAAGAAGAGATGGAGGTTTGAGTGGCCCACAGATAAGTGGGAATTTAGAGATTGCAGACCAAAGAGAGAACCATTTATATTTTTTCTGTATAAGGGAGAGAGTGTTGCATTCAGTTTTTCAGGAAATGTATTATTGTATCTGATATTAAAGTATAGATACAGTAATAATATAATATATTGTAAATAACAGTATGAATAGGCTCACGTTTACATATGGGATTACGAGTCTTTTTTCGGCTATTTCTGTCTGTATTTCTGTCTGTTGTTCTCCTGTATGGCGTCAGCAGCTTCGTGTATAGATTTCTCCATCCTCTGTTGGCGATCTCTTCTCTTCTTCTTTTCACATACTCTTCGCTGAGTCCTATTTTCTGTAAACAAGCTGTTCTTTACTTATCTTCTATTTCGTTCCTATCGCTCAGTCATAGAAGTATAGATATAGATAATAATAAATAATAAACAAAGCCATATTGATTTTTAACAGATACTGTACTGTATGTCTAAATTAACAAAATGAAAATTTTTCACCTTTTTTTTATTTTTTTTTATATTTATTAAAAATCGGGTCACGTCCTGACGGGGAAAAGCCTCTCCCAGCTTCTTCCAATGTGGTTTGTCGGTACATTCTTTGTACCAGTTGGCGCCCACAAAATTTCTTCCTCTTTTGTCTTCCCCGACTTTTATGTCAGAACTCCGGAGTCCAAAAGGAGGACAGCTTCGGTCCAGCTGTCTTCTCCTCTCACGGTGTGTCCGGCTCAGTTCCATTTTCAAGTTCAAAAATAAGGGGAAGAGTCCTGCTAACCATGTTTGACCTACAGCTGCCAAACTTGGGTCTTTACAGTAATAAACTATTTTAAAAATCGAATCATGTCAGCGAGCCATGGAAAGGAGTAAGCTAAATCTTCGACTATTAAATAAAGTGAAAGCCCGTACGATAAGAGAAAGACTGTGGCAGCACAAATTAAAAAAAAAAAAATAAATAAATAAATATAGATATAAGTCCCAGAGAGGGCAATGCTCCCTAGTCCAAAAATAAATCCGTATAAGAGAAAAAGAGCGATAGCGGAAGCAAACAAGTATTAAAGAAAAGATGAAACAATTTCCTAAGTGTATCCGAGAGGGTGGAGATTCGATTAAACCGACCGAATGACTGGAAAATGGTGGCGAGGGTCAAGTTAATTTCTCTGAGTGAATGATACGGCCACCCCCGTCATTGCACCAGAGCTAAATCATCATCGAATGGAGTTCCGCCTGGCGGATAATCATTCTGCGGCCGTTCAACAGTTGAATTAATCGAATTTCCGATATGAAATTTGAGTGGGAGGTTTTCGAGGGTGTGCAGGCCTTTGGCATTTTAATTAAACTCCGAACGGGATTTGCAGAGGGAGAGGGAGGTCACGCCCCAACTGCACTCACCACAAGTCTGCTGGTTTTAACCAGGTAAAAGCTCTAAAAGAAGTGTCCAACCGGTGCTCTGTAAAGCCAGGTGAAGGGGTCGTCTGCTTCGAGAAACGTTTAATAATTTTTTAATTAATTTATTACAATCGAAATGGGTCGTAATAAATCCGGTTAAGCAGGCTGATAAACTCAAAAATGATTTTACTGTCCGGGTTTATTGTTTTCATTTGAGTTTTTATAATTACGAGCACCGAACTCAACCCCGAAGTTTTGCGCCCCTATCGCGAGGGGATGGTAAAAGAAAAAGATTCGCATTTAATTCTGTTTGAGAATAATAAATTGGGGTATTTTATGGAAGTTTAACTTTATTACCCGTCGGGGTGGGTCTCCCCAATATTCAATCACACCCTTCAGACTTTCCTTGATTCACTTTCCACCACCGATGATTTATCCCTCCCTTACGGCTTCCCCTTCTTACCCCAATTGTAACCTCGTTATCGGATCGATACGCTGTCGCTCGAAACAGAAACAGAGTTGGACTTAAATAAAAGTTTATTTTTGTTGACAGAAGCGCTCCACCACGTCAAAATGGAGAATCGTCACGAGAAAGAGCTCGACGAGGAGGAGGACACGGACGAGGAGGACAGGAAGCCGGACGGGTTGGGGCTGGCTCACCACCACCTCCACCACCACAACCACATGCACCACTCCATGATGGGCGGTCTGAAGGAAGAGATGAAAATACAGGACTGCGGCATCCCCATCCCGGCGACCAAACCCAAAATATGGTCGTTGGCGGACACGGCCGCGTGCAAAACCCCCCCGCCCTCGCAGCAGCAGTCCTGGCTCATGCCCAACACCCCCTGCACCGGCTCCCCGATGGTGGGGATGAACATGTCGATGAACAGCTTCGCACTGCCTTCGACGACGGCCTCCTCGACGCCCTACTCCCGGTACAGTGGTTTTTTAGGACATTACAACGGGAGCAGTCACTCGACGATGGGGAACTACAACCCCCCGTCGGGGTTCCCGGAAGTCCAGACGGACACTCCCCCCCAGACTCCTCCCAATATGAAACTACCTAGTGTCGCCAATAACATAATCAATTCCAACTCCTCCTTTGGGGGGAGCAACCCCCTCAGTCACCACAACCAGCAAGCTCAATCGACGTCTTACCACCACAACAGCTTCGTTAACAACTGCAACCGAATGCAGCCGAACCAGCTGAGTCCTCAGAAGGAACGACAGGATTTCCCTCACCAGCAGCAACCCATGAGGACGCACCAGCACCAACCACCGGTCAATCCCAACGAGGGCACCGCTTTCAAACCATTCTACAAAAAGTAAGCATTAATTATCCCTAAATCTAATTAAAAAACTCAATCGCCGCGAAGAAGCTACAGAGAGTACGTTTTCTTTTTCAGTTCACCGCCTTTGAACAATGGCTTCGTGTCTCCCGTGTAAGGACGAACCTCAGGTAAGAGATTCAGGCATATTTTGCCCGCCCTTCCGCGTTCGGATCAGGTTTTCCTCGCTAAAAAGCTCCCCGCGGTGCTCCGATTGGCTCCGCCATTTGTCAATGACTGCCCGGGACAATTTGCATCCGCGCGAAGTGAGAATTTCATTTACACCTGGAGGGTGTTCGCCCCTTCGCGAGGGATTGGGGGTGATTTAGGGTTTCCCCGCGGTGGACATTTTGAAAATGCAGGTTTCTCTCTGTCCCGATAAGGTCCTCGACGGGACGAAATGAGATCATAAATTGGTGCGCGTGGGCAGATCAAGATTGAAACAACAAAAAAAAGATAAAAATCAGTTCTCGTTTGTCAATGAGGAGGACATGCCCTCTCTCGAGGGCAATAGCAAAAAGAGAAGGTTCGCCCGGGAATTAATTAAACAAAGTTTGGACAACGCTGAAGTCTGTCCGCCACTTGAATTGTTTGTGTTTTCCTCCAGTTCAATTAAGAGATAAATAATTATGGTGGGTGTGGGTACTCATTAAAAGCCTCTCTCTCTCTCTCTCTCTGATGGAGAGTGTAAAGTTTTCATTTGAAAACAAACATGGTGGCATACCTGGGACGAATCTGGTTGGTGAATGAAAGGTGAGATCCTTTTTTTTTTTGTCTTAATGACGAACCTACAGGTTTTTTATTAGTAGAGAAAAGGGTCCTGGGCGTTGGGGTCCCTTTCAAAGATATCCCATTACTGATTATTCTTCGTTTTAATGAGTTAATTATGTACGCGTTAAAGGGGACTAACTGGATTTCCACCGCTGACGGCATAACTGAATTAACTTCTTTTTGTTTATTTCAGATGAAAAGACGGTCCTCAGTGATGGGAAATTCGTCAGCATCGGGTGTGAAAGTGAAGTGAGCTTAGGAAGGGACAAGTGCAAGAAAAACTGTATATAACCCCGCCCACCCCCTCAACCCCAATTTCACTTAAAAAGGAAAATGAATGAGTTTCACGTTGTAAACGAAAATAAAAATAACGAACTTGATTTCTCTTTACGTGTTACAGCCATCTTTTAGTATTTTATTTCGACCTTTATTCAGTTTGTGTTTTTTTTTTTTTTTATAAACAAACTAAAAGCATCGTTTACGCAGGCGTAATTAGTTGGCGGTGGAGGATGAGGACAGGTTGACTTACCAAAGGTAAACACCTTCAATTTGATTTATACTATACTTTAGTGAAACTTCTTTAGTGAAGTATATAATTCAACGAAGGCGAGGAAACCTATAAAAATTTAATAACAACTTCCACAAAAAAAATCAAATTATCATAATGATTAGTATATAATTTTATATACGAAGGTATAATTACAGATGTTACATCCTAAATTAAAAACCGCCAACCTGATTATTTAATTAAATATAAAATTTAAATATAAGTTTTATATTTTCAAAAAAAAAATTCCCATAATTAAGTTATACAAAAAAAAATATAATTTCAAAACACGACTGAATCGGAAAAAAATTAAGTAATTTTTCTTTCTCAAAAAAAAAAATATATAAATGGTTAAGGAAGTGGAATTTAATTAATGTTCGAGCGAACGAGAATCTTGTATAAAGCATTTTATACTGTATATTTAGTATTTAATTTATCTGTGATAAAAATTTTATTTTCTTTTTATTTCTCCTCTCGCGGACGTTTTTTTTTTTGACGAGTTGACGTTCCGGTCGATTTTTTTCTTATTCGTAGCGATTGTATAAAAGTATAAACGCCGGAACGTTAACTCAGTTTTTATGTCTCTCTGTCAGTTTTTTTTTTATATATATTATTATTATTTCGACCGCGAAATAATTGCAATAACCGAGAGTATTAAAGATTCTGATTAAATCCATGAAATTAATTATGGGTCATGTTAATTATTTTTTTTTTTAAGTTGTATAAATTTTAAGTTTAAAATCATTAATTATTATAATTATTATTATTGTATAATAAAAAGAAAGAGATGAGAAAGCAACGAGGAATAAATATAAGTAAAATATAATTGTGTTTTGATTTTTTATACTTTTCCCGCGAATGGAATAACGGCGTCGGTGATTGGTAAGTACGGTAATAACCGGTAAATTTATTTAATTATAACGGTGAAAAATTCGTTAATGCGGTTATAATTGAAGATTTTCATCCCTCTCCCCGAAAAAACTGTTGCATATTCGAAAAAGTAGAAAGAAAATTATATACAATATGGCTGCCGTTTGTGAGAAGTGAATGAGACTGCGTTTTCTCCCCCTTTTGATGTCTTTCCAAAGGGGTGTGGAAACCTAAACATTCCCCAAAGTTTTGGTGGTTTCTTTCGAAGGCATTTCAAATCGTTAAGTTTGGGTTTTCCCGAAGATAACGTTTCTCGAAAAAAAAATGGCCACAGGAGATTCTCCTCAGGTACAGGAATTTTATCCATCTATTTATTTCTGTTCTCACATTTTAATTATTAATTTATCTATCGGTCTCCATTTTCATGTTCCCGGTCGTCTATATTATTATTTGATTAATGACTTGGCGAACGAATCTTAGTCTGTGTCAATTCATCATGATCAGTTTCTGCTTCCAGAAAGAAAAATCTTTTCTGGGCTCCTCGACCTGTTCCCTCTCGCCGGATCTGATAATCCGGAGACCACCGCAGACCGGACACACGCGCCTGCGAAAACCCTTTTGCCCCTTGACGGCCATGACAGTTGACCGCATTCGTAATTCACTTTTGACGCGGCTGCATTTCAACTCTGTGCGGAGACCGCTCAAAAGACTGATTATTATGCCCCGCGAACATGAAGTCGAACAAGGGAATGGACTGCGTTTGCGCAAGCGCATTGAGGCATTCGTTAAAACAAAAATCACCTCCTTTTGAAAGCCAAACTTTGAGTGGCGTAACGCAACAATCGCTCTTTGTTAACCCGAAGTTGCAGTTTTCGAAAAGCAGTGTTCGGTAGGTGTCGTTAGGGCGGGTACTCTTCTCTCATTATGTCCATTCATGAATGGCACGTGACTCGTTTTCTTTTAACAGCACTTCACTGAATCAGTCAAACGATTGCATAATTATCCCGACAGGATTTCCTCCTCATTCCCCGAAGAATATAATATTTATAATAATTTATCTCGCCCGAGGGCCTTAACGAAGTATAAGCAACAATTCATACAAATATAGTAATACAACAACAATCGACAACAAAACAAAGTTATAAATAAGGTACAGATCCAAAGACAAACAGTCACCAGATCAGCTATAACTCTCAAATCAATTAAATATTCAGAATTAACAAATTAAATATGAAATTATAAGGTAGATAAACAAAACATTAAATGAATACATAACAAAAATTGAATAAAATATAGTCAGTCAATAAATTAGATATAAAATTATAACTTAAATGAACAAAACTTAAGTAAC
>JAQIBA010000108.1:0-183862 GCA_028293925.1 Brueelia nebulosa
CTTCATTTTAATTAACTCTCAATCTTCTCCTAATTTGATTTTAATCTTTTATAGTTTTTAGGTACAGTTTTTTAATACTTTTTGATTGAGGATATGAAAAATATTAATTTTTCAAGTTCTTAAATTAATTTACCCAAACTTTTGCTCGAACAGGGGCTTTTTAATAAACTAAATAAAATAATTTATAAATATAAAACAGATAACTTAAGATTTGTAAAAATTATAGGTATTATTATAAATAAGTTTATTATTAAATTAATTAATAAGAAAAATTAGTATTTAATATAACCCTTTGCGGTCGTATGTCTGTTCTCAGCCACCACAGCAAGGAAATATACGAATATATACGAATCTTATACTGTATGCATTCCTATATCAGTTATTGTTTAAAGTCTAAATTGGAGATAATACAATAATACAATTGGAGATAATACAATAATACAATTGGAGATAATACGTGATACTCAATACAGTTGTAGATAACAAAATTTCAATGTTCGCAGATACAAAGAATATTTTCTAAATTGTATTTATGAGTAATTAGAGATTCTCTCCTGTTAAAGTATGACTAAATAGTACTGAATATTATGTATATGTATCTCTGCTCTTTCCAAAGAAATTAATTCCGACCAATAGATACCCATACCCAAATTTATACGACCGAAAAGGGTTAAAAGTAATATGACAACAGCAGCAGAAAGGTGAGTACTTTGCATGAAAACTAAATAAATAACTTAAAACGTCCGATAAAAAGCGGAAGTTCTCACGGGTGAGTTAATAGAAAAAATGGCCATTGTGTTTTACTCGATTTAGTATAAATAAACGGAACTTATGACTCAATTCGGCGCAAATCAGACGAAATTTATATGAAAACCATTTGCAATGTCCTCAGACGTCGGGGAAGTTTTCTGCAAATTGCTGACATTTGAGGTTTAATCTTGATGAAAATTTTTCTTCTCCCACAAGTCTAAAATTCCTTTTCTTCCCTCCCTTATTCCCGATAATAATCGCTAAGAATAAAACATTACAAATTAAAGTCGCGTTTGAAAAATAAATAAATTGTGCGGAGGTGTCAAATAAATTATTGCTTTTATTAATTAATGAATAATCCCGAAGGCATTACGAGGAGACGGTGGTATTATTCATAAAGCATCGCTTTTCATTCGGGTTTGCCTTTTTCAAAAGGCTATCATCTGTCCTTGGATCCGAATCTAAAAACACGGGTGCAAAATGTCGATCCATGGGAGAGATAAAAGGACGGAGATATTAAAAACCGGTTGATTGATCGGAGAGGGGGACCGCATATTTGAGAAGGCATTCCAGGTACGAAATTGCGTGCGAGGGCCGTGACATATAGAGCAGAAGAAGAATGGAATTAAAAAGGAGATATATTTCAGACATGGGACCTTCAATGGGTATTCGAAGGGCGCCGGAGATTAACTTCCTTCACGAGAACAATGACTTTAACTGTCGCCCACCGAAGACAGAGGGATAATTAAATGGAGGAAAATGTCCGGATTCCCTCGCATTTTCTCCTCCTTCGTGTGCACATCCAAATGATTAATGACAAACAGATCAATGTATAACGTTTAGTGCCAAAATGGCAACGCCCGACTGTATCAAATCTGTGTTCCCTAATTTTGACAGAGGAGACACAGTTTGTGTATTTAATATACATTGTAATTTGTACGTAATTCCCTTTATTTGGCGCCCCACGTTTTGTTTATTCCTTTTATGAAAACAACAGTCAAAGTCAATTTGACGTTTTATACATAATTTCATTATTCAACTCACGATTTCCGTTTGTGTTTGTATCGAATGTTCGATCATAATCAAATATTCCTCCGTTTGTGTTCAAATGTATTGCAGATCAATTAAAATTCCCTCAAATGAAAGTCCGGCGAATAATCACCGACATTTCCAGGAATAAGTATCAATAATTAAGCACTCGTCCAATAAAATGCAAAAAATGTCGTCCGTTTGAGAAAATATCATCGATTAATATGAAACGGCTCGTAATCGTTTTAGATTTTTTCCTCTTTCGTTACATAAACAAATACTCATCTCATTTTATTGGCCAATAACTGTATAACTATAACATAATGACCGCAGCCATTTTTCAAATTGTTTATTCTCTCTCGTGGGAATTCATTCCTTTTGCCTCTGTCCGCCATCTTTCTTTTCTGTTGTGTCTGCAGTCCGGTGTGAAACGCGACCTATTGACACGCCCTCTCACCTCCCTCCTTTCCCCCGAAGGAATTCACCGGAAGTGCCATCTCGCATGTCTTCTGCTCGAATTTATGACTGGCGAGATTATGCAACTGCGAGCCACTTTTCTCTCGTCCCCATTTTTGTTCGATTTCATTTTTTGCTCCGCTAATGATCCGTTCTTCTGCTCTTTTCCACTTCTTTTATTATTATGGGAGTGGAAATAAGGTTGAGCGCTCCATTTCGTAACCATACTTTGTTTCGGGGTTGGCTTCTCTTTCATCCCCTTGGAGTGTTCACATTATTGAGACGGTTTTTCTTTTTCTTATGAATGATTAAACTGTCGCCGGCCTATAATACTTTATTGTGTCCATATCTGTATCTGTATGTATTATTATTATTATAGTAAATCTTTTATACTATAATAATTTATTAATAATATAATAACTTCTTTTATATATTTATATTATTTTTATTTTTTTATTTAAATATATTTTTATTTTTATTATTATTTTTTATTTATATATATTTATATTATTATTATTTTTTATTTAAATATATTTTTATTTTTATATTTTTCTATTTATATATATTTATATCATTATTATATTTTTCTTCGTTTCGGCCTATCTATGGATCACGATCTTTTCAACAGCATTTCTTCTTTTTTCTCTTTCTTCTCTTTCTTCTCCGCCTTTCTCTTTGCCCAATATTCCTTCATTCTTTTACTATGTTCTTCTTTTGCTCTGTGGTCCACTTTTTCCCTGTTTTTCTCTTTACTGTTTCTCTGAACTTGTGGTCTTTGATATATATTGTGATATAACTTTGGTCTTCGATATTTATACTATTATTTATTATTTACTATATATTATTATTATTTATTATACAATTATATTAATAATAACTTTTATTTACTATAATAATGTTATTACTATAGTAAATCTTTCAGAGGCGGTTACATAAACTCGTTGACGTTTTTGCTCTCTATAAAATAAATTTTAAGGGGTGGAATTTCATTGAGGGTGAGCCTAAGGAGGTGAAATAAGGGAAATGTTTAGAGATAACCTTCACTTCTGATCTGACAATGTCAGTTTGGATATATAAGTAGGCTCTCGAGATCACACTGGGTCCTCTTTTGCTCAGGTATTAAAGTCATTAAACTGAGAATTAAGGTTCCGAACAACATAAACCGGGATTAGCATAATTAAAAAGTGCGGCCATAAATCCAGGTTTGACTTGTTTATCTTCCTCTCCAATTCCGCGGGCACCTTGACAGTTGGACGGTTACAGAATAATAAAACCGAGGCTGGAGAGAAAGAAGGTGAGAAGGTTGAATGCGAACCCTGGGCGAATTGCGGGGCGGAAATTCGCCAGGGACCGTCCTTGGCTAAGCAAATTGCCAGTTTCACTTTGTAATTGCGCCCATTGTCTTCGTCCTCAGCCATTGTTTGGCCAACTTTTGCTACCTTTGGCAAATCTCTCTGGTTTGCGTGGGAACGGAAAACTTTAACCGAAGCAGTTATTGTTTGTTTCCGCATCCATTCGTCAAACACTGAGAAAACTACCGCCATTCATATGCATTTTTTAAGGCGGATTTGCTGGGTTAGGTTTCTTGACAGTTTGACTTTTTTATTCCAGATGTGAAAGTGCTGAAATCAATCGTCGAAAAAGAGGTGGGGTTGCAGATAAAAGCATCAGAAGAGTGGCAGACATCCCACTCAACCCCCCCAACTACCAAAATCCCGCAGGAGGAGGAAGACTCTGGCCTTCTCGTGAGGTTCGACTACGTCGATCTCTCCCCCGAGGACATCCCCTCGGACGAACACTTCATTGAGAACGTTCTCGTGCCAAACAACAGCGCCAACGCCAGGGAGACTATCATCATCCTGAAAAACGACGACAGCGGGAAGAAGATAATCCTGCGGACGTCCGCTGGGTTTCCGGTTCCTTCGGGGGAGGAGGGAGAGGGGGGAGTCTTGAAAAGCGAGACGACGACCCCAAAGGCTTTTGTCTACTCGCCGACGATACCCCAGGCGACCCCGAAGAAGCTGAAAGTGGACGCGACGACGAGGAGATACAATCACTCGGAGGGTGAGTGGCCAAACCCTCGATTCGGTAACTGTTAATTACACGGGATAATGAGCGACTTGTAATTATGCGAGTGCACCACCATCATCGAAGGTTGGAACCACTTGCAATTGTATAATTTACAGTAAACCGCAGAGTGTATAATTTGAGCGTTACATAAATGGGAGTGAAAGCGATCATGCGAGTTGGAGCTGACGGTAGCTGAGGTCAGGGGTTAACCGGGGTTAGGGGTTAGAGGCTGAGGGAAGGGGTGGAAGGAGTTATGAAATGCTGGGAACCGATTTGGAGAGGGGCAAATCAATTTAACAACAGGACAAAGCGGTCAATTTGAGTTGTTTTTTATTGCATATTATAATTCTTTTGTTTTTCATAATTTTTGTCTCAGATTTTCAAAAACTCTATGAGTTTTTTTTTTAAATTCTTGCTATTTCTAAAAAGATAAAGAAATTATAAAAGCAGATAAAATATGGAATGAAAATTAGAGAAAAAAGACAGAAAAAATGATAGAAGGAATGCGAATAGTCAGAAGTACTGTACATTGCAATTTACAATTCAGTAAATGTTTGAACAGAAATATTTATTCAAAGCTATAAAGAACGAAGTGATAGAAAATAAACACTAAAAAGAAAGTTGATTAATAAATTTAAATTATTGGGCGGGAAAAGACAAAGTAAAAGAAGAGGAGGTGATGCAAACGCGTTAAAGACTACTGCCATTATCTTCCAGTCTTTCTTAGGGATTGAGCCTCTCATTGTCTGTTATGTTATTTCCCTCGGGAAACTCATCGCCATCCGAGCCTGATGCTAATCACGTCCTTGAGCACCATCACCTCGCATGTTAATTAAGAAAACTAATTAAAACTCGTTGAAACCCCCGCCATTGTTAACGACCGCCTCATTTTCAGCTTCCGGGTGCTTCTCCACGAGAATACCCTTCTGCGAAGGCATCCTCCCCTACGACGTCGTGCAGCTCCCCAACTTCCCGGGCATCACCGCCCCCTCCGACTTCACCGCCTTCCTGCCCTACTTTCAGATGATCATCGACTTGGGATGCAGTCCCAAAGCTCGGGAGTTCATCTGCTCCGTCCTCGAGCCGGAATGTCAGCCGGAGGGGTCCAAACCAAGACTCCCTTGCAAAGTGAACTGCAGAGGTAAGGGCGGTGGGGGAGGTGGACGAGGAGGGATGACACTCAATTTCCGGTTGTAGTTTTTGCAGAGAACTGCAAGGGGTCCATCTTAGAAACGCTGCCGGCGTCTAAGATTTTCGACTGTGAAAGATACCCCGACTGGAGTGAGGACTGTCTGAACATATTCACAGGTACGTGGGGAGGAGACAAACGGGGATGTGGGGGTGGATTTAAGGGTTTTTGTTCGTAGGAAAATGCCAGGAGGACGAGTTCAGGTGCTCTGACGGTACCTGCATACCGCTGAATTGGGTTTGTGATGGCGCCCACGATTGCCCCGGTCCGAGGCCGAGCTTTGACGAAAGCAATTGCCAAAGGTGCTCCGAAAATGAGTTCAGGTAGGGGTTAATTGCGTGGAAAGTGTGTTGGAAAGGAAGAAGGGGTAAAGCAATGTGGAATTTCAGGTGTGTCCAGGATGGGAAATGCGTTCCGCTGCACTGGAAATGCGACGGACGAACAGACTGCGTCGACCACTCCGACGAAGCGTCCTGCTGATCGACTGCCAGATAAGAGAGGAGTTATCTGTAGATAATGTCGCGGCAGGATTAATGGGATCTCTTCGTTCTTTGTCTTTCTGTTTGACATGAGTCAAGGAACTTCTGCTTCCGCTAAGCCTTTGAAGTACTTGCTCAGATATGTAACCGAGTTTGTTACTTTCTTCCTTCTTAGGCGATAATAAAAGAATTACCAATTTACAGTATATAGTTTGTTGTTTTGTTCGCTGTTTCCGGCCGCCATTTTTTCCTCGTCGCCCGTTTACAAACATTAAATAAACAAAAAACCAAAAAAAATTGATTCATGTAGAAACAATATCTAAACTCAAAAAAAAATTATTTGGACTTCATGATCAAAATTCACAAGTGAACTTTAACAATGGTGGTAATTAGTAAATTATACTCTGAGGTAAGTTTCCGAGGATGATTTGTGCATACATCGGTTGGATGCAACGTGACTGATGAGTCCTCTTCCAGGTGATTAGGATCTGCAGGCCTCTCATCGTGGAGGACGAAGTGTTGGGGATGCTCGTCAAGAAGTTCACTGAGGCCCTCTCGAAAGGTTTGGCCGCCCAAACATCCCCCGTTAAATACAATCTCACTTACATCAACGACTTTCCGGACGGAACAGGTAACACTCCCCTCATAAAGTGTCAATTGCTTACTTCTTAATTACTGTCATGACTCGACGAATAAAGGACACTGTCCCCCATTGTTGGGACGAAAAGGAAAAGGGTTGAACGTTGTGTTCGGTTTGAATAAAGGATATCAGACGATGCAAAAGTCATGACAGGTCGTCATTACGATTTATTCATCGAATTAAACATCACACGTCTCTTTTTAACTTTATTGTTACACGACGTGTTATTTGTGAGTGGTGTCCATTTTGAAAGTTACGGATATTTTTGTAAACAATTTATGGAATATTTTTAAAACGATGAAATTATATAAGTTTTTGAATTAGGATCACTTTGTGAAGGAAAACAGATAATTGAAATGTTTTTCATAGATAAAGTAGTATTTATTGCTGACTGCCATTGATAAATTATCCTTCAGAGAAAGGAAGTTTCATTGGTTTAGAGTTTTCGGGCAGGATTTTCCGTTTGGTGTGTGTCGGACTGAAAGGGGACCGGTCGTACGTAACTCTGTCCAGACTGTACGAGTTCCCGTACCAAAAGTCCTCGGAAAACCTGAGCAAGGTGAGGAACGCAGGATGACGTCCTCTGTCTTTGCTTTCGGTTAACAAATGCTTTCCCTTCATTCAGATTGTCGATTACATCGCGAGATGTGTGAACAACTTCATTGAGATATACAACGTCTGCGGAACGAAGATCATATTGGGGGTTGCATCGAGTTTACCCCTGAGTCAGGAATGTCTTCAGGAAGGGAAAATTGTTTTGCCGGATAAAGATTTCCCGTCGTGCACTCTCGAGGACGAAGACTTCTTCACCTTGCTTAGGATTTCCCTGAAAAAGTTTAAGGTATGAGTGATTTCAAAGACCATTTTGGCCCCATGTTCAGCCTTAATTTTTTTTTCAGCACACAAAAGGCATATACCTGATCAGCATGGTCAACAACGCAACTGCTTGTCTCTTGTCCGGACTGTATAAATACGCGGGAACGAGGATAGGACTGTATTTGGGTGAGGATGCAAGAGTGGAAGGGGAGAGTGGAAAGCAACCCCATTTTGGGTTTTCATTCCAGGGGATGAAACCGAGCTGAGTTATGTGGAGAAAATCGACAATATGAAGGCATACACGGGCGACGGCCTCAGAACGCGCACCGCCATTGGCGTCGATATGAAAAGTTTTGGTGCTGACGGATGTTTGGACTTTATTAGAACTGAATTCGATTTCGAGATCGACAACGCTTCTGTCAATCCCGGATCATCTGTGTAAGTCGAGGAGACTTTGGTTTTCTCTTTTTGGAGAACGGCTTCAGACTGAGTTTCATGTTGCAGCCTGGATAAGCTGATTTCGCCTGCGTACCTGGGAGAGATAGCGAGACTGTGTTTGTATAAACTGGCTTCGCTCAGTGTGATCCTCAATGGTTATCTGTCCCCGGGACTGAGCATGAAAGACAAATTGAAGACTTCTGATCTCGCCATGATGGAAATGTAAGACTAAAATTGCTTTTCTTTTAATAAAACTCGCGAAAACTATGGAAATTAACTTTGCACAAGTGTAAGCCTGAATTTTGTTACCGTTTAATATTTAAATGGTAATTTTGGCCAAAACTAAAGTATAATCGTAAATTTTATGCGCTTAAAATATTTAAAATTTTATGTGTTGGTCATTTTATGTTACAATATTTTTTATTAAATCGCACTAAAAGGTAAAAAATAATATGTGCATGCATTCCTCTCTCGTTGGTATACATTTATCTACACTAAACACACAAATAAATATACACAGAGAGATTGTATTTAAATAAAATATGGTCGAGTGCATTAAATATACAAAGCACTTAAGTGTTGGTTGTATGTGGCAACACAAAGCAGTCCGCCGTCTTTTATTTAAATAAAATCTCTTTTTTCTCTTAATTTAATGAATGTGTGCACATACTTTTTATTATATTTTACCTTTTTACTGCGTTTATATATATACAATATAAAAGATTGTAACTTAAAAATTGTTTAAACTTTTCGGTAATGAGTTAGACAAGACTAAAAAGTTAATCTGCAATTACGGTTATTAAAAAAATAAAACCGTTGAAAATCAAAAGAGAATCGCCAAAATATTGTGACGTCACATTTATTCATACTCCAGTATGTCATTTGAAATAAAGAATTGTAAAAAAAATTCCAGAGGAACTGTTAAAAGATTGTAGTGATATACGATTATACATTCTTAATTCCGTCTTCTTAAGTAAATGCAGTTAAGGCACAAACCCAATCTTCTTACGTTGAAATTCTCCAGTCACAATAAAAGTATAAAATGACGGCTGTCTTTATGGACTGCGCCTTATTTGATTCTTCTTCTTATTTTTCAAAAGGAAATGACCGCTACAATCATTAACTATTCCTTCTTTGGTCCTTCTTCTTATTTTCCGAAGTTCGACACTCCAATGTGAGTACGTTACAAATATCGGATTGTAATAATAAAATTTATGGGTTTTTTGCAGGGATGACGAGAACACATTCACCCGTTGCAGGGCGGTTATGAACAACCTCGGCTACAAAACGGTCACCACCGAAGACTGCTTACAGATCAGGTTCGTGTGCAGATGCGTGGCCAAGAGATCGGCCAACCTGATGGCCGCTTGCCTGACCGCCCTCATCCAGCGGCTGGACTGCAGATACGTTCACATAATGGCCGACGGCTACCTCCTCAAGGAATTCCCCAATTACCAAAATTATCTCAATAAAAAAGTACTTCAGCTCAAGAAACCAGGATTCAAGGTATTTGCCTCTGTGATCGCTGTCGACTAGAGATTCTACAGCTCTGTGTTTGTTGCAGTTTGCGTTGATAAAAGGCGAAAAAGAAGAGGTGGCGGTCGGCGCAGGGATGGCCGCTTATATTTACAAAGACGGAGTGATAAAACTGGAGGACAAATACAGGGCTCTTCCCCCGTTCAACCCCGAAAAGTACAACCTGAGTTCAGTGCCCGTCCCGTGCGTGGATTGCAACCCCGAGCCGATAAAGACCTGGAAAGCGGCTCCGAGTGTAACGGACACGCAGACGCTGTCGTCCTCGGAAAGCAGAAGAGAATTGGAGATATTTGACTTTGGCTTGCCAATGGTGGCCAATTCTCTGACCGTTAATTAACTGCGAGACATATTTAGAGGCATGCAGAACAGAATCCCTCCAAATGATTTGACTCAGAAGAGTCGCCCTCACATAAAACACCCCCAAGACGTCACCGTGGTAATTCTACCATCTTTAGCAAGATGTATTTTAGACTACAATTAATTTAGATCTCAGTTAAAAGGGCATAAAATTTAGTTTTTTGAGAAGACAATTACAGACATGACAGACTTAATTGATATTTACTTGTGAAAATTTTTGCTCAACTCATTTTTCTTCCTTCGACAAGAATACGCTTACAAAAAGCAATTTCAAGTATTTCAAGGGATCAAAATTGACTTCATAAGAAAATTGAGTTTCTGAGCACTGATTTTATTAATTAAAAAATTGTTTTTATTGTATTAAACTTTCATTGTAAGAAATCCAAAACTTAGTAAAGTATAAATAGTCTGTTAGCTGTTTTAAATATACGGAATAGACGGGGTGACATTTATTTTCGTTGTTTAATTTTATATTTTATTAACTTCCGAACAAAATGCTGAGATTCTGTTTCAACTGAAATAAAATTAAAATAAAAATTCTCATTTATTGTGTTAATTACTTTTAATCTAAACAATGTCATGGAAATTTAGAGGAAAGGAAATTCCTCCTAAAACCTACAGTTAGCTTTAAACTATTTATTTATTTGTTTTAAATGCATTTATTATTTATTATTATTTTATTAATATTATTTATTATTTATTACATAATATATTTATTTTTTATTATTTTTTTTATTTTTATAAAGATACAGTATTTATTTTTTTAAAATTTTTTTTTATTTACATGTAGATATTTATTTTTTATTTACATATTAATATTTATTTATATTTACATATACATATTTGTTTTTTATTTACATATAGATATTTTTTTATTTATATGTAGGTATTTATTTTTTATTTGCATATAGATATTTGTTTTTTATTAACATATAGATAATTTATTTTTGATACATATACATATGTATATACAGTGTTCTTACTTACTTATTTATTTTATTTTATCTTAAATTGAACAAATCTTATACAAACGTTCCTTAAATTAAACTGTCATTTCCTGTTCAGAAATGGTTTCCCATGCCCACAACAAGTTGGAAGACATTTCCGGACAGTAAATTATAAAAAAAAGATGAAAGGAATGAAACTGAGAAGAAAAGGAATTGAAAAATAAATAGAAATAACAATTATTAAGAATTTTTTATATATTTATTTAATTTTTTTTTTCATTCTTTCTTTGGCAACTATGAATTTTACAAATTAATAGGATTCAAATTTGTTTCATATAGCCTCATAATAAAAAATAATTTACGAAAACATTGATCATAGCAAATTTCATGAATTAAAATTAAATATATATATATTTCAATAAATAAAACAAGGGAAATCGCCCGACGTTGTGGATCATTCGAGAATATTTTTTATTTTTAATAAATAAATTCTTCTTCGAAATAAAAATGAAGAAGCGAGTGGCTTTTATTAAAAATCACACAAAAGGCGAATGAGTCCGTTTTTTCTCTTTTGCAAACATAATAAAAATTAAGGAAAAATTCTTAATCGAAGACTATTTTTTTCGATTTTTGGGGGAAATTTTTTCCTCTGAAAAAATATCTTTTTCCTCTTTTCAGTATTGTGAATTGACAAATTCATTATAAAAAAATACGAGAAACGGTTAATAAGTATCAACACTAGTATTATTATTGAAACATAGAAAAAACAACAATAATCTCCATTTATGTAAGTCTATTTATTTTTTTCAATTTTAAAAAATTATTTTTTTGACTTATTAAATAAATTTTTTTGTAATATAAAAAAAAACAAAAGCAGTATTTATTGAGCTTACATATAATTTTGATTTGAATAATTAAAAGTTCGCGCGCTTTCTTCGAGTTTTTAGCGGCTTTATTATTCAGGGAGAAATTTGATGATACTGAAAAATAATAAGAATTAATTTGCATTTGAATTTGGTTTTTGTTTGACTGAAAGTTTTTGAAAATGGCGGAGGAGTTAACGGAAATGGAATGTTGTAACCGTCACGGTCATATAAATTACTTATTTTTTTAAAATTCGTTAATTTATTTAATTAATAATTTTTAATTAATAAATTTTAAAATTTCTCAATTATTAAGGACGGTTTTTTAATTTTATTAATTTTAATTGGACGCCAATTTGAATTAGTTTACAGGATGGAAATGATGGACGTAGTCGTCCGTGTTGTCAGTTGTTTTTATGCAGATTAATTTGTGTTTTTGTTTTTAAAAAATCAGGGATGACGCCGTAATGAATGAATAAAAAGCTTCATCGTGTAGAGAAATAAGTGACCGGTATGAGTGTTTATATATTTATTTATTTTTTGGGAAATAATGAGTTCGAAATTAGTTAATCTCACCGATGAGTTCTTCATTTGTTATGAAATGGCGGTTATAATTTAGGTAAATTACTATGGATGAGGTTTTAAATATTTTACTCCATTCTTTTCATAAATTGGAATCTTAGGTAGAGAAAATGAAATGATTTGTCAGCAGGCTGGTTTCATGAAAGGTACAAGTCAATACTGATTTAGACAAATTTCATTCAATCTGCTAAAGAGGTTTGCTTGTAAAATAATTTACAATCGAAATGGTAATTATCTAAATCATTATGATTTGTCGTTGTCGTTGAATTTTGCTTAAGTGATAACAAACTGTTCATCAGATTTAAAGGTAATTGCAAATAAAATTTTCATATTTCACGATGAATTCACATTGATGAATTGAAAATGAATTACATTGGTGAGGGCATTTATTGCTCATTAAAATTATTTACTGTGTAGTCATAAAAAAACCGCTAAAATCACTCCGAAAGCCACAAACTTTGACGACCAGCACATCGATATAGAGGCGACACAGACGGTATTGACAGAAATGAACGACATAAACAATGAGCAAAACGAACTCGAAGAAATTATACAGACTGTCCTCGCATGTGTCGATTACACATTCCGGTGAGTTATACCAAATAATAATTTATCCGCAATTATACTTCTTAATTTGTTTAAATTATTTATTACAAAAATGCACGGACTGTTAGGCAATCGATTCTCTTGATAATTTATAAATTATTATTATTTTTTTTAATAATCAAATGAAAAACTTTTTTTACGATTTTATACAATTTTAGGAATCATATAAAATGCACCAATCCCTTTTCGAAATAGTCAGGATTCAAACAAAAATTTTTTCAATTAAATTTAAATTTTAAAAATGAAGGAAAATGGACGTTTTGTCATTTTTAAAATTTAAAATTTATAAAAAAATTTTTCGTCAAAACTTTTGTAGGAAAACACCCTGTATAAAAAATAAGTCCCGCTGTCGTGGAAGCGAATCCGGGTTCACGTGGCAGGAGACAGGAACGGGTTTCAGCACGACTCCACCCACGACAGCCACCAAATTTGACATTTTTTATTAACGTATTTTTTTCTAGAATGGGACGTGGCGTTCGTCGCGATGAAATCGACCGGGACGTTTCGAATGTCCTTAGTTTCGCTTTCCTTATCCGACAGGATTCTCTTAAAGTCTTTCACGTCGTAATTGTGATTTTTGAATTCGTTTTCACTCGAAATCCTTTTTAAAACAACATGATGGCGGAACTCAACGTCGTCCCCCACTTCCTTACGTTTCCTCCTCACGCTCCGTTTCCGCCGTTTCTTCGCGTTTTTATAATTATCTTTCTTGACGAATTTTATATTAAACGGATCCTCCGCCAGTTCGGGGTACTCGTTTATGTCGTGGACGTACTCCCCCTCGAAAGACATGGAGTAGCCCGCCTTGAGGATTTCCTCGATCTCGCTCTGCGACCAGTCCACCGAGCCTGGGAAGCCCAGCCTGAGCAGGTCCCTCTCCCTGTGCCAGGCCTTCCTCAGGGCCTGTCCCTTCGCGTGGTGCAGCAGTCGGTTCTTCTCCTTCTCGGGGGTGGTCCCGTACCTGAGGTTGATCACCGTGCCCGAGTTGTGGATCTTTATGTCCGCCATCTCCTGGTCCTTCTCGTGGAAGGTCGTGTTCACCTGGGAGCCCAATCGCTTGAGCTGCCCTCTGTCCTCGGACACCTTCCACGTTTCGGGCTTGACGAAGAAGAAGGCGTCTTGCTGCGCCCCGTGGATGAGCAGCTTGAGGTCGAGGAGGAAGCTCCTGTTAAACACGCTCGTGAACACGTCCTTGTATATGGGGTTGGCACTGGGTACACTGTTCAGTATGGCCATGCCGGTTTTCGTCCTGGAGACGATGATGCCCTTGCCGAAGGGCGGGTCGGAATTGGCCCCCGGTTGGCCGACGTTCAGAATGTTTTGCCAGCCTTGGAGAATGGAGATTTTCTTGACTTTGCTTTTCTGGATGGAGGAGAGCTCCCGGACTGTTAGTTTTTTCTCGTTCATGTTGGCCACGAACCCGGAAGAGACTTTGAAAGAGGGGTCCTGGAAGAACGCCCTCTGGAGGAGGCCCCGCGGGGCGAGTTGCCCGCCCGCCCCGGGACCCAAATTGGAGTTTATATTGGGGAAGCTTTCGGAGTAGATCTGCGGTGCGAGGTTTCTGATATTGTAGCCGAGAATTTTCAGCCAGCTTTCGGTGTCTGTAACAATTTAAATTGGGGTTACAATCCACTCATGCCCTCCTTTCAACAGAGAACTCACCAGTTAATTGGCTCTTCTTCGCGTGAACATTAATAGGATCGTTCCCGTTGAACCTGTACAAGTGGAGGTGATTCGGGGAGGATATTCTCGAAAGAATGGTCTCCCAATTGGGCGTCATCCACTGACCAATCAGCGGGTCGTACACCTGTCCGTTCTGCATATGGACCAGCGAAGTGACCTGAAAGCGCCAGAATTGAGAAGAGCCCTCTCTCTTTCGTCGTCGGAAAACAGAATTGAGCATACCTGGTCTAACAATCCTCCGCAGAAATCGACAGGAAGGTACAAGTAAGGGTTGGAGTCGTACACGATATGTCCGTAGGGCGATCTCATTATCTCCCGGATCCCTTCCCCATATTGATTGAACACCATAACTGGAGTTCCGCACTCGTCCGTCGCTATGTAATACTTATGCCGGTAAACCTGCGCGTAGATGAGGTGTCCCCTGTCGTCGTAAATGAGCGACATGAGCTTGCCGTCTCTCGGGCTGTAGATCTGCGACACTTCGTTTGGCCTCTCGTGATTGGTGTAGAAAAACTGGGTGACATTTCCGTAGTTGTCCTTCCTGGAGGACAATCTGTCGAGGTGGTCGTAGAAGTAGCGAACGTCGAAACGCCCTCTCTTCGTCGCTCTGATGAGCAGACCTTTCGCGTTGTAGTGAAATCTCTCCTCCCTCGCGTTCTGTATCACCAACCCCCGATTGTCGTATTTGTACTGCCCTTCTCCGAATTTAACAATCCGGTCCATGACGTTATACTCCATCGGAATAGTGTTACCCCTTTAAAAGAGAGAAATTTCAGCTTGATGTGATCACTTCAGGGTTTTACCACCCCTCATACGCACCTGTAGTTGAGAGCCAACATGTTTCCGTTGGCGTCGTATTTGAAACCCCAGGGTTCTTGGGCCTCAACCCCCACCAGTTGTCCATCGCTATCCCAAGTGTAGTTTTTGACATTCGTGTAGCTGTTAACCCCCACGTTTCTCGTGTATGTCCTGGTTTGGCTGATTCGACTGAAAGTATGTGTTTAATTAGATAATGCAAGTTTCGGCCAGTTGTCACACACCTATTCCTCACCTCCTCAAATCGTAGGAAAATTCCATCCTGAAAACTTCCATCCGGTGAATTGTAACGGCGATTTCCACCTCTTGGAAGTACTCATTGATTTTCCGTGAGAAGAGAGCCGTTCCGTCGAACACCGTCGTTTCATTGGCTCTAGGTTTGGACACCTTGAACTGAGCGATCTGCTCGACCCCTCCCGTCTTGGGGGAGTAACCTATGTTCAGCTCGGGGAGGTTTTGACCCCCGATCCGCCCCGAGATCATAGTCACTCGGAAATTGTCGTCGTACTCATAGGTCAGTTTGGCGTTGCTCAGCCCCGTTTTGCTGCCGAAGTCGATCCGTTCTTCGACCAGTTTTCCACCCGAGTGTGTCAGGTCCCATTTGTACTCCAAGTCTTTTTCGCTGTGGGTGATTTCGCTGGGGGTTCCCGAAGACACTTCCGAGTAGTTTATCTCGCTTTTGCCATCCCCGTGGATTATCTAAAGGAAAACACAGTTACTTGTAGGAAAAGGAATCAAGTCAATACAAAGAAACGGAAATATTTAAGAAACAAGGAAGTTACAGGTATGAATATGTAGTGCATAATCACCTCACTTAACAGTCCTGAACGATGGTACCTGTAAACCACCCTGGCACCATCCCCCGGATAGACAGTTTGAAGTAAAGCTCCTTCGTTGGAGTAATGCTGAATGTAACTTCTAGTGGACCCTGGAGGGGTGTATGTCACCCTGATGAACCCCAAACTCGGCTGGCAGGAGAAACTATGTTTCGTCCCCGATGGAAGGGTGATATGGCGAAGACCTCCCTCGGTGTCATATGTGAACTGAAACGCCCGTCCACTCGGAAGCGACAGCTTCGACAACTGCAACCAAAGAAAAACACGTTAGGTATGGAAATAAAAATTACAGGACACCAAAGATGGCTTACCATGTTGAGGTCATTGTAGAAAAAGCCCAGCGTGCCGTCCTGAGGGTTGTTCACCCCCGACAGCAGCCCGTGTCGCTCATACGTATACGTCTCCTTCTGCTTTCCCCACGACCAGCTTTCCAGGCGGTTGAACCTGTCGTAGGAGACTTTGACGGGGTGGCCGAAATGGGGCACCCAGGCGAGGGGCAGTCCAACGGTGCTGTAGTTGAAAGTGAGGAGTTTCTCTCCTTCTTGGTTGTACACAACTTCTTTCCCGTCTGACTGATCCAGCTCTATTCCCAGGACCTTGGTTTTATTCACGTAGATGTCTCGTCGGACGGTTTGCTGAGTTTTGCTGTTTATGTCTCCGACCAGAGAATACTTCCATTCCATTTCATTGAAACTTTCGCCCAGCTGGTTTCTCTGAAAGAGGAGTCTGCCCGTTATAACGTGTGCGAGGCAATACCGAGTTCGTAAATAAAAACAGGTTCGGAAGGACGCACCTGGAGGCTCCACATTGGGAGCATCTCTGCCTCAATCGGAAGACTCAGTTCCAGCAGCGGGAATCGAGCAACAGCGATTGAATCGACTGCAACACCCCAACTGGCCCTGCTCATCAGTGTTCCGTTTTTATAGCTCACGAGCTCCGTCGAGGAACCTTCTGAAATCGCATCGAACCTTAGGGAACTTCTACCGGGAACTGCATCCACGCATGTTGGTTTCCCTACGTACCTTGATCTATTAGCAGTCGTTTGGCACCTGAACCGTCCATTATGAGAACTGTATCCCTGTCGTCCAAACCATTCACGATCACCTCAAGTTTGTTATCACTCGAGAGTCGCGATGTCAGGTGAATCACTTCCCCTGTCGGGAGAACAACCGAAGAAATCCTTCCGTACTGGTCGTATCTGTATATCACAGTGCGGTCACCCTGAGGAGAGACAGAGTTAAGCGACTGATGGAAGGGGGGAGTCAGCTAACGGTTTTTATACTTACGCCTCCTCCAGTTGAGTCTGATCTGCTCGACAGCAAACCACTGACGCTGTCGTAATCGAAATCAATTTCGGATTTCCCTTTCTGGGAAAATTTTACGAGAAACCCAATAGCGCTGATTTTGAGATCCGATTTGTGATCCTGAGCGTTTTCGATAGTGCTTACCTAAAAGACAAAACAGAAAATCACAATCGCCGCGAACGGAACACCAATTTGACTTCTTCAATTTGCAAAAGTTCGAAGACTTACAACGTTGCTGTAGTCTCGGAGAAACAGTATTTTGTTTCCGCTTGGGTCTGTGATGGTGCTCAGTTTGCCAAAGCTGGTGTTTTTGCTGTAGAGAAAACTGTATTTGGTCTTTCCACTCGTCAGGTCCTTCGTGCTCGTGTGCTGACCGTAGCGGTTGAACACGTAGACTTCCATTGCTGCTGGGTAAGGGATTTTGAACTCTCCGTTTTCGTCGTGAACGGGGAGGTAATGTTCCAGTGAGAGAATATGGAGAGAACCTATCAGAAGAGGAAGAGATTTAGTGATGAGCTTAAAAAGATCACATTAAGAGGTGGTGGACAGTATATATCAATGTTGTGTGGAATAAAATGAATACCTTGATCTGCCACGTAAACGACACCGTCAGGTCCAACAGCCACAGCTGAAATTTGATACAGTTTGGCATTGGATGACAGAAGCGTTTCCTTATTGCTGTCGTCATTCTGCACTTCACAGCACATTTCCTTCGTCAGCGTATTGGAACTGTTTTTGCAGTCGCAGCCGTCGGTTCTAAAGCAAACAAAAATATCGTTAGAAATTAGTCCTTCACCTTTCTCTCCCTTTCTGAGATTTCCCCACTCACCTCACTTCGTTAACAACCCCCTTCCCAGCAAAATCGCTTATTCTTCCCGAAGAATCCACCACCTTAATGGTGTTCACTTTCCTGGAGTCACTCTGAGCCAAGTACAGCTCTCCTGTCGGACTGAATGACATCGCCAGCAGCGATCCAAGCACCGACCCCCTCGCATCGGTGTCCTCCCCCGAAGTGGGGCCCACTGGCACCTCGCTTGTCCCGTTCTTCCCATGGCAGTGGAGGGCGGAACCCGCCACCACTTTGATTTTCAGATCAGAAGTCAGCTTCAGGACCAGTCTGTCATCTATAAAGTAGAGGCTTCCGTCCAGCGGACTCAAGGCCAGACCGGTGGGCCATTGCAGCTGGGCCTGCCCGGCAGGAATGGCCGACTTGCAAGGGATGGGCTGCCAGTGATTGTTGTGTCCATGGTGACCGACCAGGGTGTGGATTATGTCCTTCGAATCCACCGCCCTGATGTTAGTGCCGTCTGCTATGTACATGGTTCTGTCTGAGGCTATGGCCAGACCTGTAATTCAATCTGAAGTTGCTGATGTGTGCTAACAGTAACATATACTTCTGGAGTAACATTCACCTTTTGGGTGTGTGAGTTTGGCCAGTTTGGCGGGTCCCAAATCACCACACTTTGACATATCTCCGGGAATGCACCTCTCTCCGCTCCCCACGACGACATCCCCGTTCAGTGCCGGTTCTTCCACCGGATCCAGAATCAGAACTTTCAGAATCTGATGACTCTCGGGGTTCGAAATGTAAAGCTTTCCGTCAGCTGGCGATACCGTCAAATAGTATTGATAGGACACTTGGGTGGCACTGTTGGACAAAAGCATCGCATGAGCAGACAATGCAGAGCCTCGCGGTAGTCTAAATAACGTACCTTAATTGGTAGACGGTGTACACGTTTCCCTCGGGAGTTATCCGACGAATGAGGTTGAAGTCACCGACATAGAGGGAACCATCGGGACCTGTGGTGAGGGCGACGGGGGTGAGGAGTTTTGAATCCTTGGCAGGGCCGTTGCAGTCTGTGCATTTGAGGGGGCGCTGCAGACCGGTGCCCATGAGGACCTTAACCATCCGGGGGTAGTTTTTCAAGTTGAGAGTCAGTCCATCGCCTCTTTGAAGTATACCTGTAATATAAGAGAGCGTTAGCTGATGAATAAGGGGGCACAACCGAGGTAGTTA
Organism: Brueelia nebulosa; assembly: GCA_028293925.1. Classification (NCBI taxonomy): domain Eukaryota; kingdom Metazoa; phylum Arthropoda; class Insecta; order Psocodea; family Philopteridae; genus Brueelia; species Brueelia nebulosa. The sequence goes on from JAQIBA010000108.1 coordinate 19,415, forward strand.
CCTTCGTGGAAGTTATAATGGTGATGGACGTCCAGGCTCCAGCCACCGATGTCTGATATGTCGACAACGAAGCCGTTGAGGGTGGCAGTTTGAGTTTCCCATATGACATTGGCACACGTTGAATATTGATACCCAATGGAGATCTTTGCAAGGGCCACTCCGTATACCTGTTTAGTATTTAGAGGATTTAATCATTCATCTGCTCCGTAAACTCAGCTTCGAAAGCTTTCTTAGTGTAATTTTTTCCTCTTGATAATTAAGAAAAGGTTTAATTAATTAATTTGTTATTGCTTCTTCTAATGAAACATAGCGAACTTAAGAATTAATTACGATTAATCCTTCCACTTCAAATAATAAATAAAAATGTTCAAAATACAAATAAAATACAGTTTTATAAAGTATTCAATGAAGTTGTAAACCTTTTGCTTATAGACGTTTCTTTTATTCCAGGCGAATATATGCGTTAGGTCCGGATCAGCCTCGTACATCTTCGTGTAAATAGAACCTTCGATTTCCACCCTGATGTGCACATGTGTCAGACTGTTCGGGATTTGATTCCCCGTCAGTCTCATGTACAGCAGACTGTAATAACCTGCACTCTGGGATGACTGATACATCAAGTGGAGATCAGAGCCAGGTATGGAAATGCTCTCTTGCACGATCTAAAAGTAGTAATCATTAGATAATTACTTCTTATCGGGGGTCTCTTCTTGGCGTCTATACGCACCTGAGTCTCTGCCAGGAGAACGCTTCTTCCATAAACGGGCCCCTTTCTCTCGGGCGCCCACGAGGAAATGACTATGGGGTTGACGTCGGTGTGGTCCGTGCAGGACTCCATGGAGAGGAACTTAATGGAGTTCTCGAAGTATATTCCCATTCGAGTGTAATAATCGGGGGGGAGTGTAGAGTTCCTGGAGGAGTCCTCATTCCCCATTTCTCCGAGGTGCATTTGGATGGGGGGGAGAACAACGATTTGGTTCCAGGGAACGAACACCGTTTTCGTTAGGGGTTTGAAAGGAGATCGCTGAAACTGCAAAGTAACCGCTCCGCCCCCATTGACAAGAACGTCGTACCTGGATGACGAGAACGAAAGTGAGAATGACTCAAAAGCAGTCAGGCAAATCCAGATCCGATTGCTCACCATCCTCCATTTCTCGTTAGCGTAAATCCAAATCGGGAGTCTTTATCAACAGAGACCCTAATCCCGACAATCCCCAGGCCTTGAGGGGTGACAACCCTTCCTCTCATAACAGACACGCGACTGTAAAGAAACAAGAACGATTAGCCGGAATCCACGGGCATGTGAGTACTATCGGGGGACTGAGAGAATTCGAGATATTCATTTGTCTTCGATATCTCGACTCACCGGATTCGACTTTTCCCACGAACGAATTTCGGTGCGATTCGTCCCTGGGAAACAAAGGGCGGGAGAGAAGCAGGAAAGCGTAAGCGAATAAGTTTTTACATGTGGGAACCCTCAAAAAGCTGAATTTAGCGACCGTTTCGGCCGAATAAATTTAAAACGTTTTGGTTTTTTTTTTCTTATGCCCGGCAAATGGATGGGATATTGAAAGTTCTTTCTCGGATACGACACCTGAGCTTGAGCTATCAATCAAATCGGGGGGAATTGAGCTTTTTGAGGTCCGGGCCAATTCCCCGGATCGGAGGAGATTTAAAATCTCGCGCCAAATTCTTGAGCGGAACAGGAAGCAAAGGGTTCTTCATCATCTACGCATTAATCACTGCGTATCATTCTGTAAGAAAAGAAAAGCTTCTCGGGGGAAGCACAAAGTCGAAATCCTTTCCTCAGATCCGAGGGGGAATTGGAATTAATTTATTTTTTATTCGTTCACATAATTTTTTACAACACCTAAAATTTCGAAAAAAAATCAGACGGTGAAAAAAAAAAAAGGAAAAAGTAGTCTAAAGAGCAATTCATGCATGCGTTTATTAATAAATAATGAAAAGCAGAAAAAAGTTATGGAAGTTTAAATGTGAAGCTTTTATTGTTGTCGCAGTTGAATGAAATTTTCTCCTGAAAAGGAAGTAAAAGAGAAGGAATTTTTTGTAGCATCGATAAAAGATGGCGAATGGGGCGAAGGGGGCGAGGGGGGAGGGGTCGAAAGGCATTGTGAAGTGGAGGGAATAGCATGTACACCTTTGCGAGGGGACGAAAGGTAAAATTGTAGAAATTCCAGGAAGCTCAACGAGGAAGCCTCGAAAATGCGATATTTTTGTTATTCACCCGTTCCTACAGAAAACAAAAAGCAGAGAAATATGATTTTTCCATTTGGAAAGAAAATTACATTAAGCGATTCCGCATTTGGTTTTTTGCTGATTGAGTTTAAAAAATTATTTTGGTTTTAAATTCGAAACTGACAAAAATTCCTCCATAACTTTCTTTCTTTTCCATATAGAAAACGAAAAATATAACGTGAAAGTATGATAAAGCGTTTAAATTTGTTAAAATAAATTATAAAAAAATGCAGCTACATCCATAAATGCATAAATTAAATTAAATTTTTCAAATTAGAAAAATATAATAAATTAACGTCATTCCTAATATCTTAGTCATGTTAAAAAAATAAAAATCCAATTTTTGGGCTCCCTTCTTTTTTTATAAAATGAGCGATCCTTTTAAAATTTTGTCGAAGGAGTGAGGGGGTGATAATCGGATGAAGGGTTAGAAAGAGAAAAAAGCGAACTTACCTTCCGCTATTAAAGGAAAGAAAATTATAATTTTTGAAAAATTTAAAATAAATCGGAACGATTTTTTTTTTGAAAGTGCAATGACGTCATTGAGAGGAGCGAATGAAGTTTTCCCCAATCGAAAGGGTTTTAATATATATATATAATAATATGGGGGTGCAAATTTCTCCTAAGTTCTCATTTTATTTGTGTAGCTTCGTCTGCTTTTTGTCTTTCCTGTCCAGTTTGGAACTTTTTGGACCATTCGTACAGTTTTTGAGCCAATCGTTTTAATTCTCTTTTGAAAGATATTATTATACGTAATTTATAAAATGTATAATATAAAATTATTAAGAAAATATTAATTTTACCATTCCTACTTATGAATTAATAATTTAATAAAATAATATAAAGACTTGATAAACTATTTTTTTTGCTAATAAACGCATCCAACAAAAATGTATAATTTTTGTTGCAGAATAACTTTTTTGTATAAATTTATTATTTAATTCTAAAACGACAGTTACAAAAAAAGTATTTTTATTCCTAATTTTTCATCTCTGAAAACTCTTCCCATAATTATACTCTCATTTTCTTCCGAACGTCTCCATTTTATTATCTTACGTGTGTTTGAACAGGAAAATTGGATGACCGAGTAAAAGGCCTAAAAATGAGAAAACGAGCCAAAAAACCGTTTAACGGTCATTTGTTGTTATTATCTGTCGTTTTCAAAATGAATTTCCAATACTGCATGAGAAAAGTAAACAATTACAAATTTTCGTCTTTACTTACCCTGAAAACAATTACAATTTAATTTGAAAATTAATTCGATCATTCAAACCGTCGGGGTGGATTTTTTTTTTAACATGACTAGATATCTGATTTAAATGCTGTTTTTTTTTTTTTTTAAAAAAAGAAAGTTTCAAAATACTTGTTGTTTAAATTCTCCTGAGAGAACTTAAAAGAAAAAATAAAATGAAAATAATAAAGGAAAATAATAAAAAAAATAAATAAAGAAAGGGGGCGGCCTCGGAAGAAGGACGGGGAGGGGAAGGATCGCAGGGAAAGGGGGTTTGGGGATGCAATTCCAGGGTGCAACATATATATTAGACGCAGACAAAAGGTGTTGACAGGTTCCAACAAAAATTACAACAAATCGTTTCAATTTGTTTTTTTTTTTTTTTTTTTAAGTCAGCAGAATGTGAAATAAAAACGAATGAAAATAATTAAATGCTCATCTAAGTACATTTAATCGGTGGGATGAGAAACATTTTCGAGTGGTGTTACTCTTTTCGAAAAAAGAAGTTTTTCGAACCGTAAAATATATTGGGGAAAAGTTTTCGGGGGAGGGGAGGGGGTGGAAAGAAGAAAGACCGGAAAAGATTGGAAAGAATAAAGTATTAAAAAAAAAAACGGTGGAGAAAATTCTTTCGTTTAATCTTTTTTTTTTTTGGATTCGTTTGTGATTTTTGATATTTTGAAAGAAGACAAAGGAAGGGTGGTGAGGATTCAGGAAGGGAGGAAAAGGGGAGCAACGACAGAATTTTTCTCGATTTCTGCCGCCCGCACGAAAAGAGTAACAACACTTTTTTTTTTTGAGAAAGTGAAAATAAATAAAATTCAGTACGCACATTGAACAATTCGAAAAAAAAGACGGTTACAAGACATAAAAGAAAATGAATAAAATAAAACTGACATAAAAAAGACGAACGAAAGACAATGACGGTGCGACATACGAATAAATAAATAAAAAAATAAAAATAAGAAACCCAGAAAAAAATAAATAAATAAATGGCTGAAGGTAAACAAATACATCAGGCATATTTCACTAAATAATCAGTTCAACTTTTCCCGGGGGTGGGGAAGGGAAAGGGAAAGGGGTGGGGGGGGAGGGGATTCCATTCAAAATGGCGTCGACGCGACGCATTTTCCTTTCTTCTTCTTTTTCTTCTTCTCTTTCTATTCACATCGTATATGCAGATTAACTTTTTTCTTTTTATCCGGGAGCATTTTGGGGGATGACAGGAACTCAGAGGGGGAGGGGGAGGAAAGGGAAATGTCTTCTGCTTGAAATTTTACAAATTAAGGTTTAAATTTGAGTTCGTGAGGATGAGAGAGGTTTTCGAGTTAATCGCTGAAATTTTTCTCCCCAGTTTTCCCCCCCACTTTGTTTTATTTCCTTCTTCCGAGCTTTGTTTCCGGCGATTTCGCTTTTCTAAAGTCCCACTTCAACCCTCGAAAACATGCAGGAAGCTCAATCGTCATTCGCCATTGTGGCTCAGTTACAATCGACCTCTCACCCCGTTTGAACCTAAAATTCGGCTTCTTTATTACACCCCCCCCTTCAGTCGCATTTGTCTTCCACCTTTTGTTTTCAACCCTTGTCTTATTTTGTAAAAGGGACCCGAATGGGATGTTGACTCGAACGAATTTCCTGTTTAATTCCTCTTTCTGCATTCCCCCATTTCGGTTTTGAAAAAACCCAAATAAATATTGTTAATTGCCAGCAAAGAGTGAGATTTTAATTAGATGTACGACGCGTCGAAATACGGGGCGGAATGCGAAAATATGAGCTGAAACAGCACCGAAGTAAAAGAGAAAAGCGAAATTTAAAAAGGAAGATAAAAAAAATTTAGTAACGAGCTTAGTCAACGTATTCGGACTTTTGTGCATTCAAACGCGGAAAGGTTTAAACAGTTTTTCCGGAAGTATAATCTCAAAATTCGAAATGAGATTAACTTGCGTTCTAAACAGGGCTAATTAGTAAACGTTCTAATTACATACATCGGGGGACAAAGAAATAAGCCCATAATATTCGTAAAGAGCATTGCCGCGAAATTAATTGAAAACTTAACTCTAATTATTTCTTTTTCTAATTATTAATGCAGTTATTGTATGAGGACCGCACGGGGGTGGAAACCACCATTGCGGTTAACAATCTTTAACCCGCGTGTTGCCTCTTTGGATGCGAAAGGGAATTCACAGGGAATTCGCGAAAGCACATCCACTTCCCCTCCCGCCCTTTTCATTTCCGCCCGAGAATAAATTAACCCCTTCACGCACATCTAATTTAACCCGTAAGGACCTGGACCCGGAAACTGTTTGGTTTCAGTTGGAAAAATGAGAGGAGACGATTCGTGGGAACATTTACAAATACAGAATCATTGGCTTATTTGTAATCGTATACATAAACCGTTCTGTTCGCTCAGGAAAACTCATTTGACAAAATCGTCTTTTCTAATGATTTCGAACGGGTTAGAAATTGAAATCTCAGTAGAATAATTTGCCATAATTTAAAAATTAAAGCACCCCTTCATAAAAAATTATCTAATAACCCCATATAAACAGTGTTAACCATATAAATTATTAATGAGGAACGAAATTTAAAAGAAGCTACCCTTTGCTTTCAGGGCAACCCACCCTCATCCTCATGTCGTGAACGATGTGAACTCATCGGAACCTCGATAAGGGATGCTGTGAATGGGGGCGGTTTGGGGTTGAACTGACATAAAGTGAAGGAATTATTTACTGCACTTACCGCGGTGTGAATGAATTCCAGAACGAACTACGAAGATAGATTGCAAGGGGAACAAGGACAGACAAGGTAAAGTTACAAAACACATAAACCACTCTTATGTATTGTATGTAAAAGCAAAAAAGGACTGAGAAAAGATAAAAACTCTCACACGGCAGACTCTCTCAATGTGGGACCTGGGGTGGGGGTGGGGGAGGACGGAGGGGTTGAAACACGGACAAAATGGTCAAACACAGGGGGAGGAGGGCGCACCCAGTATTTTTCCACGGAAAACTACAAATATACCGAAGAAGTGGGAAGAATATTGGGTTCCCTCATTTTTAGGTGTTACAGGAGAAAGAGGGGAGAGGAGGGATGAGATGGAAACTCATTCAAATCCACTCGCACGTGGACAAACACGCAGAAGGCTACATACATAGACACGTGTTTGTTTTTTTTTTTTTATATTTCAAACTCGTTATTGCATTTTAAATAAAATAAAAAAACGAGTCCATGATATGTCATTATGATATCGTTATTCATCGCGGAACAATTGATGCACTTTGCGATCTTTTGATGGCAAAATGGTTTTTTTTCGGTTGTAAAAATTTTTATTTATTATTTCAGTGTTTTAAAAAGGAAATAAAATATGAATTGGAATGGCACAGTTTTAGGGGTTGACTCTCTCGATTTATATTTTGAATAAAATTGAAAGGGTTGCCACCCTTAGCTTAAAATTTTTAACAGATTTTTAAATTTTTCACTTATTTCTCTTATTTTATGTAATTTCCTTTTAATGGTTTTCGTTTAGTTTCGTTTTTTATTTCTTTTAAATTTTGGTTTCTACGGTGATTTTTACGAAAAATAATACAGAAAAAAAGGATATCGGAACAGATGAAAAAAGCAAATAAAAATAGGATAGATGCAAATACTGCAGACAAACGAAAGGCGAAACGAAATAAAATTCGATAAAAATTTAAAAAGGAGTGAAATTGAAAATCAGAAATGGGTCTCTTGAGAGTTATTCAATCGAGATGAAAAGGAGAAAAGAAGTAATCAGAAAAGGGAAGAGAAAACAATACGATGTGAAGAATTATAAGAAAAAAAATAAAGGGAAAGAAGGAAAAGAGAAAAAGGTTCGGTAAATATGAGAAATTTGAAACCGTATAAAATATTGAAGAATTTTTTAGGAAATATATATAAACCGATAAAAACCGTATCGGAGTTTATAAGAGGTCAATCCCTAAAATTCGAAGTGTGGAATCTTCGACACTGACAATCACCACTCATTATAACAATATATCTTATTAATATTAAATGAAACTAAAAACCGATATTAAGGAACAGTTATCAAATGAAAACGAAAAAAGCTAAAACAATAATCAAAAGGATAATAATCGTTAAATGTACCGTATATATATATGTATATATGCTTATTCAAGCCAACTATTTATATATATATACATACATACATATATGTAATGGAGAATAAACACTAGACAAAGACAAATACAGGAACAGGTAGGAAAAACCGAAAAAAATTAAAACACAAATCGAAAAAGAAACAGAAAAAAGGTTTTTTCAATTGTTTTTTTAAATTAAAATAAAAAAAAATAAATAAATAAAATCGGAGAGTCCGAAAAAACAAATAATTAAATAAAGTCAGTATTATATAATAAATATTTGGAATGAAATTGATCGAACAAAAGAAATTATTATCTAAAAATAAAAAGCGTTTGGTTTTAGGCCGGCGCTCAGCAATTATTTCGGGGGGATTTTAATTCATATTATTCTTTTGGTTTTTTATAATGAACCAGTTTTTTTCGGGGGGGGGGGGCGAAGAATTTTCTCTTTGCGCGGTTTAGAGTGAAAATTCAGTGGATTAAAAGTCAGCGAAAGATAAAATGCAGTCGCTTATTATTAATATCTATTCGGTTTCTGTTTGTCTTAATATATTTGGGCATACGGCTGTCTTATAAAAGTTTTTTGTTTTCCCGGAGATCACGTGAGAGTGGGGAAAAAACCCCGTTAACCAACCCCAAAAAATACGAGACCCAAAGAGTTTAATAATTTTCACAAACAAACTCAAAACGACTGCGGGGCGAATGAAGCAAACTCGAGCAGATAAAAATGAGCGGCGTTCTCATTCAATTATTCAAATTTCGCACGTTTTACCGTCGTTACGTCCTCCCAGAGCGAACTTGGCTCCCCCTTTTTCCCCCCCCAAACCCATCAACAAAAAAGGCGGTAAGCTTTCAAATGTAAGACACGTTCTACATTTACACGGAAAGAGTCCGGCCCGAGTGAGACACTTCCTGTAATTATAGAAATTCCTTTTTCACAAAGGATTTCCAAAGGGAATAAAAAGAAAATATTTATTCGGGTTAATTAAAAACCGAGCGAAGAGGGTTCTAAGAATGGAAGCTTTCTAAAAATTATAACCCTTTTACTCTCAATTGAAAAAAAACTGGTTCATTATTAGTTATTAATTAATAGTTGGCCAGAAGAAAATAAATAGGAGAGAGATAATGCGAAATTGTAAAATTGCAGAATGAGATCTTACCTCTCGGAGTATTCGTCCATGTGCGCGTAGCTCTGAACGGAGTTCTCCTCGATGAGGAATTTCACTCTCTGGTAGAAGGAGGACGTGACGGATGGGGGTTGCTTCCGCAGGAGGACCTCCACGGGGTCGTTGGACGACAGACACATGATGTGGTCGGAGCAGTTCAGGTGAGAGCAGCACTCGGAGTCGGAGCAATCAACCATCCCATCTGCAGCAAAGAGGAATTACATATCGGATATGTACACTCTGAGTTTCCCTTGTGAGGGGTGGGACACTCACCTTGGTCGTTGTCTATCTCGTCATTGCACTGCTGCTCCAGAGGAATCGAGCAGTCGTCGCCAGCCCACTCCGCCGAGCATATACAATGGTACTCCCCGTCTTCCAGTGAGCACATTCCGTGCCTCGAGCAAGCATTCTTGCACCCGGCTGTAAAAAGTCAAACAGGTTATACTCCGCAAAGTGAGTGGAGAGACAGAAAAGCCGTTGGAAGGACTTACGAATGGTGCAGTGCCTTCCGTTCCAGCCTTGAGAGCAAACGCAGGTCCCGTTCTTGCATTGTCCGTGTTCCTGGCAGCGGGGGTCGCAGGGCAAGAGGTCGCACTTATCGCCCGTCCACCCCTCACTGCACTCGCACTTCCCTTGACCGCAGCGTCCGTTGGGGCCGCAGTCCAGGGAGCAGAGAGCTGTGGGGTGCAAATGGAGCGTGAAATGTCTGATACGGTTTTTGCTGACGTAGGGCTGATGGTTACCTTTCGAGCAGTCAGAGCCCGTCCAGAAAGGCTGACATTTGCACGAGCCGGTTTCCAAATCATAGGTGCCGTGTTCCGAGCAAGATGGCAAGCACTGATACACCTGTTTGTCGAGGGCGGAGCAGTTCGCCCCCTGCCATCCGGCCTTGCAGTAGCACTTTCCGTTCACGCAAGTGCCGTGGTCACTGCACGTCGGGTCGGTGCAGTCCACTGGGAGGTGGAAAAATAGTTTAGTCCCGCAAAGGAGGGAGGGTGTTGACCAGGGATGATTGATTACCTTCATTACATAGAGGCCCTTTCCACCCGGTGATGCATTCACAGGATCCCTTGACGCATTTCCCGTGGCCGGAGCAGTCAGGCGATTGGCAGTCGTGTTTGGGAATGTCGCATTCGGGTCCTTTCCAGCCTTCTTCGCAGTGGCAAATTCCTCCTCCGTATTTACCATGGTTAGAGCAGAGAACGGGACACACACCTGCGAGAAAGAACCGTTGTAATGACATTTTGCCTTCGGTTTCAGAAGAATTGGAGAACTCACTTTTTGAACAGTCAATGCCTTCATAGCCGTCAATGCAGTCGCACTTCCCTAGGTAACATGATCCGTGAGAACTGCAGTCGTTGGGACAGGCAGTCGACACTCCTTCGGCCTCTGATATCACCACGTTTACCTGAAATGTAAAGCGTTGTAGTCCTCTCTTCGCTCACTGTCCACAGCAGCAAACACTCACCTCGTGTGGCCTCACGTCGTCATTGTAAACACTCACGAACCACACCCCCGTGTCAAAGTACTGCAGCAGAGTGACGTTCACCATGAGCACGTTCCCCGCCTCCCCCACGCTACTTCTTTTGGTCACATTCTTCCCCCCAACGCTCCTCTTCTCCTCGTGGTGCTTGAGTATTTCCGGTTTCTTCGCCTTCGTCCCGTTGGAGGGATTCTGTATGAATAGCACCCCCGTGTCCCGCTTCCACGGCTGCCGATCCAATTCGTCCACATCTCTTTTCAACCTGTCAATGCGACCCCCTTTGACAAACTCCACGAAATCGTACTGGGTGACACTGGGGGCGACATTCCGTCTCCCGTACACGGCGAAATTTGAGCCCCAGGGCAGTGTGAAGTTCAGCCTGATGAACGCGGGCTGTTTGTTCTTAAATTCGAGGTTCCAGAACTGCAGGGGATTGATTTTGGATCGGTATGACACGTCGAAGTCTGAGATTTCGGTGACCGTCGGCCAGTAATTGCTGAACGCCGGATGCAGTTGCTGATGGCTCTGCAGTTGCTGCTGATTGAGGAAGGAGTTCTCGTTCACCGATTGCGGGGTTTGCGTGTCCGAAAGGGGATTGGCAACGTTCAGATGCGTGGAAGTGGATAATGACTCTGAAAAAGAGGTTGCTGTTGATTCCTGCTGGTGTTCCAGGTGGTTCCTGGAGGCGCCATCCTCACCTTCGGTCGGAGATTGACTAGATATCACATGATCGAGGCCTTCCTGCGAGACGGCTTTGGCATCCTCGACCAGGATGCAGGTCGTTGCATCCAGACCGCTCTTGACGGAGCTGACTGCCCCGAAATACGCCAATAACGCAGTGAGTATTAAACTAAGAAGTATAAGCGCTATGGAAAAGCATTTCCAGGTACATTTGTGCTGACATCTTTTGTCGATGTGGAATCTGGAAAGCGAAATTCGTTGTGTGTTTTTTGGAGCCGCCGAGGACGATCAATCTTCCGGGGGGGTGTAATACGTTTTAATCAATCTCGCGAATTGAGCAATACTCACCGTGAGGGGGAGTACGGGGAGTAGTTGGCGGGGGGAGCCCTCAACGGGAACACCGACATGAGGGGAGTGGCCGGGGTGACTCCAAGTTGCGGATTTCCTATCAGTCCGGGGTTTAATCTGAAACAATGCGAGCAGTTTATGAGAGGTCGAACCGCAGCCGTCATCCCCTAATCGGGTCCCACCCCCGTCCAATCAGGGACGGTCCCTCACTTTGCGAATAAAACGGAAAAATCTCGACGGTTAACTTTATTTGTCTCCCATCTATTCTTCTTTATCTTGGGGAAAGAAGTGACTTTAACTGTCAGGATTAGGAACAAAAAAGAGCCCGGAGTCAGGAAAAATAAAATAAATAATCTTTCCCACCCCCCCACCTCCCCTCACCCCCCAACGTTCCTCATTCGACGTCGCAGAGAGTACCTTCGGGGCGGACAAAGACATTTTCCACGGCAATATCTCCCCCTCGTTTTTTGAAATTCACGAGGAGGGTTGACAAATCTGGAGACAAAAGTCACTGCGAATTATCTCGCAAGAAACTCACGGGGGATAAAAACGGAAGGGGCTGCGGGGAACATAACGTGTGACAATCCCAAAGCAGGAGATAAGGAGATCTGAGAGTGACAGCACCCACAAAGACGGAGACGTCGCCCATTGTTCCTAAGCCTCCGTCGTAATTAACCCATTCACCTCCCCCTTTCCTCCCCTTCCGTTCACCCCCCCAACTCTTGAGGGAAACTGATTAAAAAGTAAGAAGATGAGAAAGAGTTTTTGGGAGCCTCCAGAAGACAGTTGCGGTCAGGGGTGGACATGCAAAAAACACAGTTTAGGGGAATTTTCTCTCTCTTTGTTCCTCTCTCTCTCTCCCCGTGTTGGCATTGTCTTTTCTTAAATTCTTTCGAAGCACTTCTCTTAATTACCTTCATCCCCTTTCGGGAGGGGCGGGAGAAGGTGATATTGGAGTTTTGTTATCAACTCACCGCCGTTGTTTGTTCTTCTGTCGCCGTCCTGCATAAAACTAAATATTTACGCTATTTGTCGTAATCTAATTACAAGAAACGTAATCTTGAAGGTTATTTGCTTTCGGGGAGAGAGTGTAGACGTTGAAAATAAGCGGAGAGGGGAGGGAGAGCTGTAATTAATGACCCGAGAGGGAGCCGTGACATTAAGATGAGAAATTATACGGGGGAGAGGGAAGGAAGAAAAAGTTGATGCACTGGAATGGGGCGGTCGCCCAGACGATAATGTCGCTACGAAACAGAATGTCGGCCGTCGTTTCGCCCAAACCGGAAAAGAAATGCTCAAGAACGAGCCTCCCTCCGTTCGGGGGAAGCGCTGAAAATGATTAATACGAAAGTAAAAGGAGTTAAATTCAGCAAAAAAGGCCAATAACCGTAAAAGTAATAAATTTAACGGAATAATTGTAGAGCAAGTCGTACGGGGGGTTGGCAGGGAGGGAGGGAAGGGGGCGACACCGGCGTTCACAATAGAAAATTTCAGAAATAAAAAAGTTGTGAAGGCGAAACGTGGCGCAAAAAATCACTCCCTTTTATTATTATATTTTTCCCTTCACGTGTGAGTCGGCCACGTGTCGAATCGTTATTAATCGCACCCCCGCCAGTCATTTTCAGGTGTCTGAGAGGGCGGAGAAGGTGGAGTCCATTCCCGGGAACCGGTGGGGGTGGAGAAACGAATGTCGGCATTGTTTGGCCCCGGGGTTCATTAAAAGTTGAAAGGTTTATCTGGAGGGCGGGGGGTGAAAAAGTTTCGCGGTATTTTGATAGCCGAGAGAAAAATAAACACAAGCGGGGACCGATTTGAATGTTGAGCAAACATTATGTATTTGAAACCTGACCTCGTTGACCTTCGCCTTTTCGACGTTGCCAAGTTTCTGACCACCCTTCCGTTAATGGCAACTGCCAAATGATTACAGTCAAAACGTGGTGAGGGTAAAAGGAGAAAATTCGGAATCGTGGGATCATAAAATCGATACGGCTTCCCCGTCTATCCCGATTCTCATTCCACGTGCTCGTCTGCCCGGAAATATTTTTCATCCGACGTATGCTAATGCGAGCGTCCGTCTCTTAATCAAAGGCATTCCTCACGAAGTGGAGGGTTCCCCGGGGGCGGGCGGCTTTGATGTGGCCACCCTCGCACCCCGAACCCGAATCTCGGAGCGGGCGATTCCCCGGGAGAAAAAGCCTCATTACACGAAGCGCCCGTTCTGGTGCCACGTCGAGGGAACCGCGTGACTTAATCTTGTTCAGGTCTGTGAGGATTGCACTGTCTTCAACCCTCTTCTTATTTCCAATTAGACTCTTTCGTTCCTATTAAATATTTATTTATCTTCTGCTTTTGAGTTCGTGTGAGTTTCTTCCCTCTTTTAAAGGTTTTGATTATTCAAAAAGCAACTCGAACGGCTGCGGAATAGTTGAAATTCAAAATAATTCAAAGTAGAAAGTTCCAGTTTTAGAAAATTAACAAAAAAAATTTCGCCGAAAGCTAAAAATAAAAACGTTTAGCATGAGACAGAATTTTTCAATTTAAAAAAAAGCCGTGAAAAGGGTGAAAATTAAGGGATGAAAACGGAGGGTGCGGTTTTGATAGAGTAAGCAATCGTAAAGCATGTGTAAATCGAGTAAAAAACAAAAAAAAAATTTAAGGGAGGCAGCGTAGGGTCTCAACCCCCGAGCGGAAGTCCCTTACTAGTGGAGAGGGTGAAAATCAAAGACTTGCGTTCGCCGGAAATTCGTCTGCATTTGGGTCGCTCAAGAGCTGTTTCCGGTCGGAGGGTTTCCGCGGTTTCTCGCCTTTCTCCGTTACATTGTAATTGTTTCTTGTTTGTTTTGTCCGTTTACTTTTTTGCGTCATGGCGTTCCATCGTTAATTGTTGTCGTCCCCTCGTTTCCTCCACCTTTCATTTTTCATCGATTTCCCCCGCGCGGAAAAGTCACAAAAGGCGAAATTCCATTAAAGTTGGGGAGGGGAGAGAGAGAGAGAGAGATAGATAGAAAGTAAATTTCGAATAAAAGCTCGTGTCACCGAATATCAAAAACGAGATGGAAAAAGAAGAGAAAGTAAAAAAGGTATTCAAAAGGGTCGGGGTTCGATATTGAAAGGACACAGTAAATTAGTTTTCGGGAGGGGGGGACGTGGGGGGGGGGCGGCGAAGGGGGCGGAAAAGCATAGATAGAAACTGAGAGGTTTAATTAAAAGAGATCGTTGATTTAAATTGTTTTTGCAAAGCTTCCTTTCACCGAAACTCCTTGAACCTTTTCACCGTGAAATATCATTTGAGCTGATACCATCCCCCATCCGAAAAGGAAATCGTCGAGAAACTCCTCCCCCCCTCCCCCCTCCCCCTCCCCGGCTCCCTCTCCAATCTAACTTATTTAAAACTTATAACAAGATTTGTTTTCCAACATAAATAAATAAATACAAAAAAGCCGGGGGGCGCCCGCGGAAAGGGGGAGGGAGGGGGGTAGGAAATAGTTGCGGGTTTTCGATTTTCTCACTGGCCGCCATTTTCTATTTTTTCTCTTTCTTTCTCTCCCCTACTCCGTTCCTGGGGGTTTTTGATTTAAGGAAAAACATTTCATTTCAACTTTCCTCTGATCTTTCGCCTGAGATGAAATTTGAAAGGTGGATTTCGCGTTTTTATACCGCCGATATAAAAAAAAAGCTAGAGAAAATCCATTTGTTTTAACTTGTCTGCTGCCTTGTGATGTGCTTCCGATGAAATAGGGTTTTGTATCGCGGGGTCGGGGGCGAAGGGAGGGGTGGAAGACACGGAGCACACACCAAAGCCGCCGCCTTAAACCATTAGAAAATATAATCATGCATTGAATTTTAAACGGCCGTTTGAAATTGGATAAAGCAAATGTCGGTGTTCTCATATTATAACGTGTGGAAGTCGAATGTTCTCGATTTCACATTGGGGTGACATCTTTTCTTCATTTGATTTCGCATCGAGAGGGAAACCAGAGTGTAAACAACCTTCCAAAGTGGGGGTTGAAGGACGTGGGATTATTTCGCGTTGGTTCGTTCCGCAAAAACCGAAATCACCAGGTCCAAAAATCCTCCCCCTTTACCCCATTAATTTCGCAGTGCTCCACTCGCTAACGTTTTCTTTGATGTGTTAAACATAAACTCAATTTACTTTGTGCCATATTTGCATATTAATGAATTTTCTATAAAATTAAATTCTGGCGACGTTTCTGTCGCACCTTTCGCCCCCCCCCCTCCCCCTTTCATCCCCCTTCGTTGGAAGCCCCGTCGCTTCGCCCACCTGAAAAGTAATTAAAATTTTTTTTCACGTCATTAATTTTTTTCAATTTTACAAAAGAGGGATAGTAAATTCGTTTAAATTTAAACGAATATGTAGATAAATAGTGAGAGATTGTTAGATAAAGAGAGAAAAAGCGATTTTGTAAAATATGGTACACTTTCCAGGTTTTGTTCAAAAAACGCATATGCAGTGCTTATTCATTGGGTCGGTTTTTGAATTGGTTTTGTATTTTCTATTTAAATTTTAATTTCAAATTTTAAAGTTAATAATTACTTTTAGAATTGTTGCATAAACATTTTTTCTCAGGCGCTGTTTAAAATTTTTCTTTTAAAACGATTAACATTGTTTCTAAAAGTAAAGAAATGTCAGAATCAGTTCGTTCGGTTGTTGTACTTCAACACCCCCGGGAGAGATAATGGGCATTGTTTTTTTATTATTATTATTTCGGATTTCCCCGAAAAGCCATCAGTATTATTAGTGCATAAAGCTCATGAATATTAATTGGTCGTCCCATAGGAAATGATGATAACCGATAAAAAGCAAAAGTTTATCCGTACCAAAGGGGCGAGTGTTGATCACAGCCTTCTGAGAAGTGAATAAAAGGCTGCGCCCCATTTAGAATGCCCCGTAAGGGATGCAAAGGCGTCAAAATTCACGACGAACATTTATGACCTCTGAAAGGATTCGAGCGGCTTTTCAAGACGATCAAGAAGCAGCAGAATGGAAAAGTTTAATTGTGTTTTGTCCCCATTTAGATAAACAACCCCCGAAATCTGCCCCCTCCCCCCTAGGAGAAGGGAAAATATCAATTTTATATCCATTTAGCCCGGGAATATTGAATAAAAGCCTGCAGGGGTTGGTCATCGCCGTTTAACCCTTTCGATCCACTCATTAAGGCTGACAATGATGCAAAAATTACTGGAGATTAAAGAGGAGAGGGATGGACGGAGAGGGGTTGAAGGCTTCCGCAATACAAACCGACTTCCATTTCCGAAAATGAATTCTCTTTTAGTCTTTGGGGACAGATCAATTATAAGGGTAACAAAGGAAAGTCACCCCGTCCCCCCACCCGTTCGCTCTCCCCACCCTTGTCATCCCTTGTTTTGTGTTTGAGGTATTATGATGGGGACGCCGGAATTCAGCTCCCGCTTAAGGAATCTTCCATACCTTTTAGGTGCCTCATCTTTCCCCGGAAATGACGTCACTAATTGTTTTCCCCATACAGCAAAAGGTTTTTCTGCTGCTTACGCGCTTGCTTTCGCCCCCCTCCCTCATTAATTCCTCACCTGCCGTTGGCTGCAGTTTCAAATTACCGAAGGAAGCAGAACTCTTTTCCTCACCTAAAGTGAGGAAAGGGAAAGGGAAGGGATGGAGGGCGCGGGGGAAGCAACAAGCGTCAAAAACTCTCAGAAACCCCTTGTATCTTATGGAGTATGAATGTCAATAAGGAATTAAATTGCGCAGAAGGAAGTACGGAGAAGAAAAGGGGGGCGACGGGGGGCACAGGGGGAGGAAAGTTCAGAACTCGTTTTATGAAAGGAAAAACTACGTGAAGGGTTAGGAGGTTCAAAAGCTCCAACTTTTCCTTTTTCCTTCATCCCCCGCGACCATTTAACAATAAAAAAATATTTCATAACAAGATTAAATCTCCTTTTTTTTTGCTACTTCTTCAACCCCCTCGAAGAGAGGAAAACGATTTGGAGCTCATTTTCCAGGGCTGCAGAGGGAGTGGGCGGCGCGGGGGTTCGGGGGGAGGGGGAGGGAGGAAAAGGGCTTCACCTCGCGGGCAAAAACCGAAAAAGAACAATCGGTCGTAAATCGAGGGAAAGTTTCCGCCGGAGCTTTGAGCTTAATTACTTTAGCAAGTTAGACAAAACAACCGCAGAAGGAGAGAAATTGTTTAAATCGGGCAAAGTTTCCAACGGGAGAAGAGGGGAGGAGCAATATGGGTGTTTTCGAAGGAAAGGCAAATAGAAGGCTGGAGAAGAAAAGAAAGAAGGCGAGGGGGGGGAGAGAGGGCGGAGGTTTGGCGGAGGAAAGCCTTTTGACGGCGAAACGTCAGCTTCGATGGTGGGAGAAAATGTCGAAGGGGCATTTAAGAGGCGTCTTTTTCGAACGTTCGCTTATCGAAAGCTTTAGAATTAGTCATGTAGAGTTTATGATCTGAATGAGGGAAATTTTTTGTTAATAGAACACTTAAGAAAGTCATTTAGTTGACGATTTTTAGTGCAGCGCCACAAAAAACGGAGAACTAACATTCGGAAACTCCCAACAAACTGTGGAAAAGTGGGAGAGGCAAAGGAAAAACAAAGGAATAGCGGAACATATTAAAGCAACTGTTTGGGGAGCGGTGCGGGGGGACGCTGACACTCCGACAGATGTATTTTCACACGAGGAATAAAAAAATTAATTTTGTTTCCCACCCCACCTCCCCTCCCCCCCGAAGAGTCTGAAAAGTGGAAGGAAAAGAGAAAAGGAAATGAAATTAGATTTCCGAAGGGCTCATTTTTCTAAGACAGACGGAAAGACGGACAGAAGGAATTCATGAATAATTTTGTTTGAGCAAAAAAGATTGTTTTAAGTCTGCGAGACAGGTCGAAATTTCTGTTGCACTTCATTTGACATTTTCATAAATTTATGAAAAGCCCTCGCCTCCATCCCCTTCTTCTTCCCCCATCCCCTGTTTTATTCGCGGGACCTCAAACGGCCATTTTGTACCAAAGCAAAGAAAGTGAAAAACGTAACGAAGAAGACTCGAGAAACGAATCACAAAAGAAGAAATATTTTAAGAATAATTAAAAATCTTTCGTAGAAAACCCGAGTCAATAAGTCATCGTAATTGGTTATATTAATAATTTGAGAAACAATCGCATTTAGTTTTCCACCCCCATCCCTTCCCGAAGCCAATTTCCAGACATGATATGAAAGAGGAGCACGAATGCCCTGAGTCGTCGGGGAAAGTCACTCTCCCTTTAAAAAATTAATAGTAGAATGGGACCATTTCAATTTTTTAATAATTCGTCAGGGAAGAGTGATTCCATTGGGCCCTCCCCTACCCTCTCCTCCCCTCCCAGTGACTGATGGGACAGGGGTGATTTCCTGGGTTCTCGTTTTAATTAAAAATAAGTAATTTTTCAAGAGTCAATACATCATTTTGGGGGATTTGAAAAGAAAGAAAAGCGGGAGAAAGGCGGAAAGGGTGGAAGGGGAGGGAGATGAAGGGCGGAGGGAGAGGGGGGGGAGGTAAGATGAAACTGACATTAAAAATTTCAAAATGGCTGACATTTGACAAATCCAGATTGAGCGAAATAAAATAACCCTCAATTACTCTTTCGTTAATTTTCACCGCTTCCTCCATTCTCATCTTCTTCCGCTCCCGGTTTTTTTTTTCATCCTCTCCTGTATTCCGGTTTCATCCGGGGAGCCTTCACGGGGAAAGGTGATACGGGGAGGGGGTCGGGGGTGCGGGCTGGAAAAAGAGTTTGAAACGTAGCGATGTGGGCAGGAAGCAGCCGAGCATAAAATATCTTTTCCTCGCGGCCTCCATAAGCTAAACATGGGGGGAGTTAATTAATATCGGGGTGGAATCCCTTAGCGTTGCCACTCTTTCTCTCCCTCTTATTTTACAAATCAAATACGTGTCGTCTGCTTTTTTTTTTTTATTTCGCCCGAGATCAATATGCGGAATTCGAGATGTCGACGTGACGCCTTTCGAGATTGCCTGTCGTTTCACATTCGAATCAATTTTGAATGAGAATGGAAAAATGAAGGGAAGCGGCGGTGGAAAGGGGGTGGGAGGGATGAAAATTTCGGTGTTTAAATTTATACATGCATTCAAAAATCCAGAAGCGGAGCCGGGAAACGACCGCAACCACACACTCTCACTGTTTTTATCTTTGAAAATCAGCATCTGTCTTTTCGGGGCGTTTGGCCAACCACCGCCCTCCAAATTTTAGTTTCGGTGTCACCACTGCAAATCGCAATAAACGCTCTTCTCCAAATAGGAAATTCTTTTTCATCATTTTTAGCTTTTACGGTCATAGTCATAAATTTTATGTTTATTCGACCGGCATAAAAAATCAATAAAATTCCCTTCTTTTATGTCTCATTTCGTTACTTTTTCTGCATTATTAATTTTTTTATTGGTTAGTGCGTGGTCCCGTCTCTTCACAGGGTGGGGGTTGGGGGGGGGGGGGTGGAAACCGAACACGGCGGAAAGACACTAATTAAAAATTTGCCGCGTCGCAGTCCGAAAGTTTTCCCATCTCACGCTTTCCCTTTCTTCTGCCCCCATAATATAAACATAATTTCCCAGGAGAGAACTCTCGTCTTACCTCAGACGATGTAAATGTTTTCTTTTTTCTCTATTTCCTCCCCGCCCCCGCCCCTCCCCCCGTTCGCCTCCCCTTCAGCTCGTGTTCTCTTCAGCTCGGAGGATTTAATCAGATGGTTTTAGGTTACGTCACGAACGGTTTCTCTTTTTGAAATTGACTTTTGCAACCTTCTCTCTCTCTCTCTCTCCCCCTCTCCCCTCCCCATCTCGACGAACTACTCGTTTTTCGAATGTAAATTAAATCAAAATTAAGTAAATAAAAATCCCGGAAGAGAGAACGTGCCGTAAAAAGAGGACGTAGTCTGCTGGGGATCGTGTTTCGTTACAAAAACGGGGGAAGAAACTCCGGGAATATCGGAATGATATTCAACCCCCGAAATAACGAAAAAAAAATAGTCGCGCTTTGTTTTTTATTCCGTAAGGTGTGCAACTGTCTCTTGTCATTATTAATGCGAGAGAAAAGGGATGTTTTGCAATGTTTTTGTCAGCTTTCGCGGATAAGGGTTGGACACCCCTGTTCTGACCTCGAGATTCTCACAAAGATGGAAATCCGCGAGAAGGCCCTCAGGAAATCCGCTTGACTTATTCCCACGTTTCATATTAAAACAAAAATGACAAAAGAAGATGAATAAGATATGAAATAGATCGGATTCGTGGAAATAAAAGAGAAAGAAAACGGAAGAAAAGATGACGAATGCGGAAAGCGCGGGAAAACGGAAACCGACGTTTGTAAATGACAACAGGGAAAAAAAAAGAGAAAAATTTGTCTGGAAATGAATTAACTCAGGAATTAAGATATAAGGAGGGGAAAGATTTCCCTTTTAAATTTCTCTCCGCGAAGGATCAGGATTCGATTAATGGCGGCGTTAAATGGCGCGAAATTTAAATTCCTTTCTTTATGGGAGGACTTTAATAATAAAAAAAAATTTTTCTTCGTTTTTTTATTATTATTATTATTGTCTTCGGTATTTATCTTAATATTTTATTTCTTTCTTGAAT
This sequence comes from Brueelia nebulosa, assembly GCA_028293925.1. Classification (NCBI taxonomy): domain Eukaryota; kingdom Metazoa; phylum Arthropoda; class Insecta; order Psocodea; family Philopteridae; genus Brueelia; species Brueelia nebulosa. The sequence goes on from JAQIBA010000108.1 coordinate 40,312, forward strand.
TTTCCCTTAGATTTGTGCTCTTTAAGAGTTTTCATCGGATGGGGAGGGAAAAATAAAAAAAGCATCAAGTGCTTCCTAATGGAAGAAACGTGGAATTTGTTTTTTAATGGAAAACGTATTCCGGTGTTTAAAGATGGCCGAAGCGGTGCCCGAAGGAGGAAAGGGACACATTTTAAGGGGAGAGTTTTCCTTTTTTGATTTCGTACCACACGGCATTCAACCCTCCGACTCCCACCCTTAGCCGAGTTTCATTCCGTCAGTAAATCACAGGCAGTTGTTTTATTACATAATAAGGACATTTATAGCGAAAGCGATTTAGGGATTTATTGAAGATTATGTCAACGCCCTCGGGCGAATTAAAACCCCCTCACCCTCCCGTAAATTAGAAAAGAAATAAAAAACATTCCTTCGGCGCCATAAAAGGGGGAGAGATACACATCGCTTATACCTAATACTTGAAATTAACTCCGGAAAATTCAAACTCAATTTTTGCATCTAATGGTGAAATTACTCTCCCCTTCCGCAATGTAAGAAAGTTTATGGCCAAATCGGATTAGTTTCACCCCTTCGGGGTTGATCTATTTGTTGAAATCAAAATCAACTAAAACCTCAGGAAAATAAATAAAAATAAAAGGCCTCAAGCACGTGTAAATCCAATAAGAAGGTTTATTTTTTTAAAGTCACTAACTCGATAAATCCGGATCATAAGAAGAATGGCATTCGGGTGTGTTTTATGTGAGCGGTGAAAGCATCTTAATATCCCGGGAGGAATAACTCAATAGCAATAGACCGAGGAACATTAATTAACCGGGGGTTTCATCCCCCTCCCTTCTCTGCTTCATCCACTTGCCTCCCAGGAAGTCTGGTTCAATTACTACCCCTGCTGGAATCCCCGAGGGAGGTTGGGGTCCGGCCGGACTCTTTGCCGGTCTTCGGAAAAACCTCCCCGGGGTTGTTTTTGTGCGTGAGGTTAAGAGTATGGTTTTCATTTATATTTTAATTTCTCCGGCGTTTCCTAAAAACATATGTTTTAATGAGGGGCGCATTTAAATTGTTGAAAATAATGAGCGGTTTATTATCTCGAAATGTTTGTCGGTGGTTTTCCGAAGACGGATAATAACAATTATGTTGTATTTCTGTCGAAAGGTGGGAATACTTATTTAAACGTTTGTTATTAAACGACCGGTGCACAGCTGACTTCGTTCCGGTTGTGCATCAATGGTTTTTTTATTTTGTTTTATCAGCACTTAATTATGTATTTTATTTATTGAATAATTGTTTAATTGAAAAATTGTAAAAGTTATTTGGGTTGTTTCGGGTCAGTTCTTATGTTTTATTTTTAGTGTTTTTGGTCGTTAGAGGGTTGTTCGCTCGACAGTACTGAATATTGTTTCTCTTCGTAAAGCAGACGATTTTATTCGCCCTCTTTTTCTTTTTTTCCACAGGCGACTCCTTAATTTGTTCATATCTCTGTATTTTCCATTCTTCATTTCTGCATATGATTTTTCTCTGTTTTTCTTTCTCAAAACTTTTATTACTGTTAAAAACTAAAATTTCTACTGCATTTTCTTTTGTAAGCATTAATTGATTTTTATAACCGTAAATAAATTTTTTGACAACCAAACTGAGAGAGAGAGAGAGAGAGAGAGAGAGAGAGAGAGAGAGGGTTGTTTAGAGTACGTAAAAACATTGCAAAAAAAAGAGCCCCGAAATACTCTCGCCATTTTGTCATTCTCCAAGTCTGGAAAATGCAAACGATGTGCGAGTCGTTCGGGGGTTAGATAATGATGAAAAACTTGAGGGTAAAAATCCAGTCGGAGAAGTGAAGAATCTGGAGAATAAGACAGTGGAGAGATTTGTGCATGGAGGGTGGGTAAGAACGCGGGGAGCGGAGGGGGTTGAACGCAATGCGTCAACTCCACAAACGACCCCATATTTTAAATATAACGAAGCAGTCTCTGCAATAAATGTCCCGGATAAAAAAATAAGATTTCCCCCCGTGATTATTTTATTTTTCCAGCCAGGGCCCGAGGGACCGAGGAAAGCTCTTAATGAAGTGACCTTCGACCCCCCACCTGTTGACCAGCGCGAATAAAAATATTCCCCCCGCCCCCGTTATTCTCACTAAGGGTTGTTATGCGCTCTCCCTCTCGGGGTTGCGGGGGAAGGAGGGGGTGATAAGCGGAACGATAGGTTTTGATCGGAGAGAATCCGAAAACAAATTAAAATTTTTTCCACCCTTAAATTCATCCCTTCGGTTCGGGGCCCCTTTGACAAGAAAACGGCTCAATATAGATTAATGATCCAAGAAGATCAGCCCCTGTGATTCAGCGAAGGGGAGGTCGTTTGGAATGCAAATCCATCCGGGAGGGGATTTTCTGGACATGACATCAATTTAAATTTTCATTCCTTCTTTTAATTTGGAATCAGTGTGATGTCACACGCGACGGTGTCGAGGGGCGCGCGCCGGGGGTTGGGGTCGGCGAGAGATAAGGGCGTTCGCGTGAAGGGGGCGAATCAAGTGGTTGTTCTTCGTCTTCCGATATTCGCCCGGGCGAGATAAAGGGCATAATTCTCCCGGCACGCACACAAATAAACAACACACATAAATAATACATATCAAAAATTAGTCACTTGAATGGCTGTTAAAAATATTCATTTTAAAAAAATCCCGGATGAAAAACTGGCGACATGAAATTAATGGAAAGGAAATTTTTATAAAAAGGCTCGCCCCTCCGTCTCCTCGCCAGCCCCTAATTTAAAACCCCTTCCATTTTACCCCGATTAAAATTTTACTTTACGGGAAGAGAAAAAAATCCCTAAAAAAGAGTTCGGGCCCTCAGGAAAGAATTAATTATTTGGATTAAATTCCGGTCTTGAGACATTTCTCCTTTAAAAATATCGCCCCCGGGGCCTTGGGGGTTGCTCCCCCGCCTCCCCTTCCACTCTCAACTACCGACCTTTCTCTTTGTAATTCCTTTCGCTTTTCTCCTTTTCCCTTTTTATTAATTCTCCTTTCACTTACTCGTTCCCATCGTCGAGGGGAGGAGATTTCGTAAAAAGAGCAACGGCGGCGCTGCGGGGGTTGAAAAGAGGCCGCGGGATGCAGGAACGGTTACGGTTATGCCGAGTTCGATTGATGTGGGTTATGGAAGTGGTGAAAACTCACTAAGAAAGCGGAGCTTTACATCCCCCGGGAGAATGCAGCCCTTAAGAGACGTTTTCACTACCTCGAGATTAAGGCAGACCTTTTCGGGGCATTATTATTTTGAATTTCCCACTGCCCCATTTTCTTAACACCGCAGGGTGTGCTGAGATAAGAAGAAAAGGAGTCGTTGGACCGGAAGGGCTGTTGACATTAAAAACCGGGTTTTCACCCTCCCCCACAATGGGGCGGGGTGTCGGGGCACGGATGAGAGCTCTTCCTGCCACCTTCTCCGGATGAATTGGCCTTCTTCCAAAATTCCTTTGACAATTTGCCAAAGCCATTGAACCGGGAGAGGAAAAACTCGTGCGAAAATTTCACACTTTGATATTTTTGTTCTTAACGTTTCGATAAGAAATCGGGGGAGGGAGTGAAGTTTACATTGTGACATTCAGAAAATAAAGAAAAGTGAAGGGTGGGAAAAACTTACCTATTTTGACTAGCTAAGGTGCTTTCCTTTGAAATGCCTAAGTCCCGCTCGCATTGGGCGTATTCGGGGGCGGGTCCCACGCCGTTGTTGGGCGATTTCGGAACTTTGGTCGGGTAGTTCCTGGGGGACCCTGACATTAGGTATTCTGGAACAGAACGAAACTTCATTTTAGACCACCGGAATGTCATGAGACGTCCGTTTAAAACTAATTAATATAAGTTGGGTTTTTGCATCACTCCGGCATTTATTGTTTTTTTTAATATTTTTCTGAAAGTTTCGGGGATGCTTTTGTTTCCTGTAACGGTTTTAATCAAAAGAGAATGCTTCTGAACAAACGAAAATGCATCCTGAACAAACCATAGACCATTAATTACATCTTCGATATGATAATTTCATTTTGATTTAATCCTTTTTATAATTTTTCTATGATTTCTGTCTGTTTTTTTTTGAGCGAACCTTTTGCGGAAACATACTAAATTAAATAAATTTATAGCCGTGTAAATACTAATATTAAACATAGTATTTCATACTGGAAATGTGTGCGTTAGTTGAGGAAATGAAATTAAGGTTTGCTCACCTTTTTGACAGCCACCGAACCCAACGAATGCACTTATGCGAATGCGTTGTTGCCATTAAGAATAATAACCTTCCACCTTAGAGGGTTTTGGTGGGAGTGATTTTTTGTTAAAGAAAGGATGCGGACAGGGATTTTGGGTTTGATATGCGAATAATTTCCGGTTTGAGTGTCCTGGATTATCGCCACCCGGTCCATTGCACCCGAACAAATACTGTTTTTTGTTTACAGTGTGAGAAGTTGGCCCTTTGAGTTATTATATTTTGAATAAAAAATCAGGAGAGATGGTGTCAAAAGAATTCAAATTCAGGGTTCAGACATTTAATCGGGTTCCATCTCTCGTACTCAATTGCACTTAATTTAAATATTAAGTTAATATGATATAATATCTATTGAACCTCCACTGCGGCCGCAGGCATTGGAGGTGATCTCTTACCAACACAAATAAGCATTAATTACAATATGTTTTTAATAAAGTATGATTGGGGCGAGTAGATAAATGCCGGTAGATAAATGCTCTCAGATAAATGCCAGAATAATTAGGATTAATAATATGCAACGCATAAGAACGTACTATACAAAACAAAACAGTATAAAATAAAATTAGGCATTATACAAAAATAAAATCATGTAAAAATAAAGTTCAAATACTATATAAAAAATAAAGAAATAAAATAAAATTGAGTGTTATGCAGGGTTATAAAAATATATAAAAATAGAATTAAAGAAAAAAGGTAAATATTATAAAAATTCGACATTTAACATTGAGAAATAAATTAACAGAGTAACATTTAATGGGGATTTGTTTATAATATAAAAATAGGAAAATAATAAAACAAACCTGTTTATAGTAATATAACAAACTGTGTCAGTAATGGACACTAAAATAATGAATATTAACTAAAACATAGTCACATAAAAAACGAAAAACAAATAATAAGTAATAAATAAAACATAGTCGTATGTAAAAGAAGAAACAATAAATAATAAATAATAAAAAAATTGTCCTTATTTTCCTTTATTCGAAAAAAGCAAAGCTTTTCAGCCTTATACAGGTACACAGTTTTTTAAGCTTTCATTATTACAAAAAGGAATCAGATCCTGAAAATTTTCTTCCTGGCGTGTAATTTAAATATTAAATTTAAAAATCCAAAGTTTAACGTTCTACTTGTTCACCGCCATCTTGAAAGTTAAAAAACTTAATAGACTGAAATATCGTAAGATTAATATTGACGGTAGAGTCATTTTAGACTGACACTTTTACTGCCATCTACAGGGGTTTTAGCGCACTTTAGTTTGTGCCTTTCATACTCAGTTTTGGTCACAGTAAATTTTTTGTTGTTGGCTAACCTGATATTGAAAGGAGGAGGATAAATTGACAAATGAAAGTTTAACAATGGAACACTAATTACATTTCCCTCGGCCTCAACCCCCGAAAAAATTAATTACAAGTTTTTTTCATAGAAGGTAATAAGATAATGAGGGAAAATTCATTAACGGTTAATGGAGCAACGCGGGGGGGGGGGGGGGGGGGAACACGTGAATTTTTCATTAAAGGTAATTGTCAATGTTTTCTGACGTTTTGAAACGCGTCAAAAATTAATTTCAAAAAATTGAACGATGACGTTAAACCCGTTGGGGGAGCATTGATGAATTAACTCCGGCCACGCCCTCGTGGAATTTTTCACAATTCCGCGGATCCCCTTTCGTCGGGGTCGGCTCGAATGGTCGCCATGTTTGGACTGGGGGCGAGAGCAGTTGATGATCGGAAAATCAAGGACGACATTGACAAAGTGAAAAAAAAAAGAGAAAAACTCGAGGAAAACGGAGCCCGTCGAGGAAAATTCCTTTCGCCAGGAAATGAAAAGGGGGAGGGGGTGGTGAAACGGCGGGGGCGGGGCGGGATTTTAGGCTCAGAAGTAAATAAAAAGAAATAAATTAATTTGGAAAGTTAATCAAGAAAAATTTTGTTTATTTTAAGGGTTGAAAATGGAAGGGTTGAAAAAATAATGCCGAGAAAAGGAGGTTGTAAATCTGAAAGGCTCCGAGCCTTTCCCTCTCCCCTCCACCCCTCCCCTCCACACCCCTCTCCCCGCCTTGACGCATCTTGACGCGTCTTACCTTGACTCACTTCAAAGGCTCGAAAATCTTTCCTTCATGCTTTCCGCTTGCAATTTATGTCTTTTCCAACTTTTCTTTCTGCCTTTTCCGTTCCAAAGCAAGAAACAAATTGAATTGGTGGCAAGAGGGAGGTTTTTCTCTCTTCCGTCCCCCCCCCCCATTCCACCCCCCACCCCCCCGCAGCCACTTTTGGGAATTTAAAATGCTGCAGCGTTTAACTCGGGCAATAGATTATTTGCCAGGATGAGGAGGGGGTGGGGGTGAGTCTCTGCAGAGAAGAGGAAGCGACGGGGGGTGTATCTGGACAATTGTTTCGGCTCGGTCATTAGCCGGAAGGGGGTTTCACTTTTTACCCCTTTTGTAAAAAGCCGGATTCGAAATGGCCCTCGGAAATGACAATAAGAAAATATTGAAGTCTGCGGGCAACAAATTGTTTGCTTTTCGGTCTGTTGCTTATTTTTTTGAAATGGAATGCGGAAATCCCCGAGGGAAAGGGAGGAAAAGAAACGGAGTCCTTGAAATAAATTCAAGATGGCAGAAAGAAGAAGTTTATTAAAAAAGAAAAATGAGCCGATCGTTCCTTATTTAGTTTCTCGTCTGGCGAACAAAAAATGACTATTGTTAACGAGGCGGGGTGAGGGGGTGGGGAGGGGGAGGGGGCGCACGAAATCGCGGAAAACACCATAACAAAGGGGTGTGTATGTTTTTAAAAATGCCAAATTTTCATCCCCCCGCTAATAAAATCCCTCATATTTGAGAGAAAAATGGCGAAACGGGAGTTCATATAATACCTTCCCTTTCATCCCCTATCCGCACTTCTAACCTTTCAACCCATTCCTAGCCTTTCACACTTTCCCGCCCGACCGCCACCCCCCTCCCATTTTTTCTTCTTCCCTGTCATTCCGTTATGGAAAATGCAGAGTGAATATTTGATGAAAGTATGATTTAGGAGTTTCTTCCGTGTTGCTTATGCAGCGTTTTGTTATTTTCAACTCTCTCGCACCCCTTTTCCGCACGCTCCCCCCACCGCCGCCCCCTTTTCATCCTCTTCATCTTTCTTTTCCGCGTGAGGGCTGTCCAGCTGGAATGAATTTCTCAGGGGTTGAAACCACCACCTGACTCACTCGGACGCAGCAATTTTACACCAACTCCCTGTGAGCAACCCCAATGAGAGGGGTTGGAAAAGGCGGGTGATAAGCATCGCGAAAAAACGGAGATGATTCCAGCTGAATGGGTAAATGGCTGCTCGGCAGCCCTCTTTCGGGAAACGATTGCCCTCGGGATTCGCAGGGTTGGTCAAAATCAGAGACTCGGAAAATGAACCTTGGCGCTCCCCTGATGATTGCTTTCATTATTCCTTTAACTTGGGGTTGTTTTCCTTCCGTAGGAGCGCTCGTTGTGATTCGGTTGTGAGGCCTTTGAAACGCACAACTGCGGCAGAACCGGGGGGAGTACTCATTTCGGGGGTTGGTTTTTCCCCTCTAATTACAAAATCTGGTTTTCTTCCGGCTTTGATGAGATGTCGCAGCGGGGATTTGTTCGACAGATTAAAAACGTCTGCTAAAAAGGGATGAAAAGCGGGTTGAAATTTTATGGGACTCTGGAAAAGTTGCGAAAGCTCTGATGATCGAACATTTTAACGTGCTCATACATCAAAGATCCATTCCCGGCGACTTCTAAAACGTCAGAAGGGAAAGTTAATAGGAAAATGCGAAAGCGTTTCACGTTTCAACCCCTCCATACAAGCCACCGACACCCTCTCCCCCGACTGTCAACTCCCAACAAAAAAAAAAGAAAATAAAAGAGCGAAAAGATGAAGAAGGCGGTGGAAAATTAATTTGTAACCATTCCACTGAAGTTGTTTACTTGGTTGTCACATAAAAACGTCTTCATTCCTTCCCCCCTCAACCCTCACCCCTCACCCCCGTCCGCATTCTCTCTCATCCGGAGAAAACGGGGAAATTTTTTTTTTTTTTTTTAACGTTTTAATTGGACAAAATTTTAATCGGAGAGAATGAAAGTCAGGTTCGGATAATTTATTCGCATATTAGCGAGTCGGAGAAGGAAGGGATGAAGAACCTTTAGCCGCGGGGTCGCATTCAAATGCAGTGAAAAAGAGGGAGGATCCGCGGAGAAAGAAAATAAAAAAGAGGAAAACATTTTATTTTTTAATTAGGGGGATTAAAAGAAAATAAGCCTGAAAATGAAGCAACACCGGGGGTTGTTAGAGAGGGGATGAAGTGAAAGTCTGAGGATTGGAGGAACCTACAAAACCAACAAAAACCTACAAAAGATAAGTATGAAGGAGAATTGTAAAAAGCTGGTCACCACAATAAGATAAGCATAGGAATCGGGTCTTATTAAATCAGCAATGATTATTGTGTTCTCAGGTAAGCGAAACATGGGAGAGAATCTGTGGTTTCCGAATGGTTCTATGGATGTTTCCGTAATTTCTTTATTATTTTTCATCCCCTAAAAGTGCAGTTGGAACAGCGTACGTCACATTATGAGGCCTCGAGAGAGAGTCTCCGAATATCTTCGAGGTCCGAATAATAAAAAAAATGTCCTCCTCAAATGTCCCGTTTGTTTTGGGGGTTTCCTCGTGAGTTTTTCCCAACACCGCCCCTAAATTTCGAATGACATGCCCGTAATTGTTTTGAACTTTTTTCCCTATATTTTCTCTCCTTTATTAAATATTAAAAAGTCTTTATTGTTCCCTATTATAAAGTTTTTAATTGCGCCATTAAAAGTTTTTATTATTCTGCATAATAAATATTAAAGCTACTGTATCGCGTTATAGTCCATTCGCGGGCGTTTAAATAAATTCTTGGAGTTCATCTTCGAGATGACACTCGAGTGCAGGTACGAACACCCCCAACCCCCTCCTCTCACTTTAAAAATTAATATGAAGAAGAGATTGACGACATAAAACGAAACCTCCGATCCGAACGTGACTTTCGATGACAATAAAAACTTTCGGGGATTGGGGTGGAATGGAAGCAATCGATGACAGAGGGCGGTTTCCGTTACTCCTTCCCCGTTGATGAGGGGGTGGACTTTGTGCGATACTTTTTACGAATTTTGTTAAACCCCATTCTCTCTCTGGTGTCGACTTCCTCATTTCTCATTGTTTCGTTATTAATTACAACTTCTTTTCCGTTACAAGAGATAAATGTCAAAGTATTTCATTGAGGGATTGTTGCTTAGGGATCGGGGGGTGTCTAACTTCGCGCTTCCCACGGGGCGGCGGCCATAAGAGAAAGGGGTAATGAGAGCCCCAACACGGCCCTGGTGTTTTTGCTCTTGAACAATAACGCGTGCATAATTCAAAAAGAGTAATTCGAACGAGGAGGCTCTGTTCTGACTGGCCTTTGTTAAACTTTCATGGGTATCATTTATTCATAGGCACCATGTTTCATAAGGTTTCCCTGGAGGGGAGGGATGTTGGGGGGAGCGAATGAAAGCCTCCGCCGGGAGCTCCACTTCCTCTTTGTTTTTCCTCCCCCCCGCAAAACCCCTTCCGTCTGATTTCTCTTTCCACCACCTTTTCATCAGGGCTCTGCGCCCCGACAGCCCGTATCCGGTTGCTAACGCCCGAGAAAACCTCGGCTGCCCTCTCCGTCGGTGTTCTTTTAACTTGGAAACTTTATTTCCACCCCTCGGCTCTACAACCCTCCCCCCCCCTCCCCGCGTCTCTCTCTTCCGTCTCCACCGTTTAATGAAGGATTTAGCAAAAGTTCGGGAAGAAGCTCGGGAGTCGCTTCGCCCCCATCTCTTCTTTTAATCCCAAAAACGGTTTTAGCGAACTTCCTCTTCCGGTTTCAACATTTCCTCTCTTGGGTGAGAGTTCCCGCGAAAATATTTTCATTTCGGGGAAAATCCTTAACGTCCGCTTTTTAATTTCAAACGAATGAATTTTGATGAATTAAATTCAGTAAATCATTCCAGTTTTTTTTCATCTTCTGCTCATCTTTTTTACTTTTTTTTTCTCTTCTCTCCTCTTGTGTCTTATTTGTCTTCTTTTTGTGATTTAAATCTTTTAAATTTTCCGGGTGAAATGTTTTTTTTTAAATTATTTTTTTTTTTGTGAGGGAGCTCGAATGAATTTTTACAACGTTTCAGGTAAATGCGGGTGAAAATTTTGATTTTTTATTTTCATTCGGGTTTTCCGGAAATTGTTTAGGCGCGAAAATTCGTCCTGTTGATTATGTAAAATTTTTAAAAAAGCTCACTTTGCTGAAAGCTTAAGACGGATCCAAAATGACGTTTTTGCTTTATCAGCAGAAATTATTTTTCTAGGTTTCCCGGAGAGATTAATTGCTTTTGTTAAATATTCTAATTGTTTGCCGTCGTATTCTGCTGAAATTTTGTACTTTTAAAGAGATTTTCCCCGCATTAATGTGCGAGAACTTCATTTTAGTTGAAACTAAACTTTTGACAGCATCCGAAACTTTCTTCATCGATCGTCCCGCGATTTGTTTTCGTTCGATTTGTCTGTCTTTTGCAAACGCCGTTCGGGGGAAAAGAGGTTCCCTTCCGCGTTTAATCGGAAGTGAAAGGCACAAAACTTCCTCCTTTTCCCTTTGGCCCGTTTCGCGTCTTCATCGAAAGGATCGAGGAAAGAACGACCTTTTGATGAGTCTTTTGAACCCTCATTTCAACAATGGACGCCAAACAAAACATGGCCAAGAAATGGGGAAATGTTTTTAACTATTTCAACTCGGGGGAGTTCTGCGGGGGAGGAAACAACAAAGTGGAAAAGCTGCAATATTAAAGATAAAACAGAAAATGCTGACAACAAAAGGATTTTCATTATCATAATCATGTAAAACCCTTTCTCTTTTCCTTAATCCTTTTCCTCCTCTCAGTTTCTTCTGCTTTTCACCTTCGCACATCCGATGACTGTCGATCCGCAAACTGAACGAGGAAAGAACAGAAAACATACAAATCCGTGAAAGGTCGAATACAAAAGAAAAAAAAGGTTAAAACCGTTTGAGACGCACTCAAATGCATTGTTTAGAATAAAAAGCTCCTTCGCCTCTGTTACGGGAACTGAAGGACTTTTCACGATAAACAAAATGATAATTTCCTCTTAAAACAAAAACAAAAATTAAAAAGAAAAGAAGAAAGAAAGATGGGGGATGAAGTAAACAGAAGATGAAAGCGCTTTCTGGTGAATATTTCCAGAGTTAATTACACGCGTTTTATTTTCCTTTTCCCCTCTTTGCGATTTTTCCTTTAGGCTTTCCTTCTCCCATTTCCTCATTTGCTTTTTTTTTATTAATTAGAAAACTGTCAACTTTTCATGTTTTAAAAAACTTCAGAACGTTTTTTAATGTTAAATATAACGTTAAAATAAATATCAATCAAACATCAACCGTTTACTGATTGTATATTCAAAACGATTGGCCACACTGCCAAAGGAAAGTACTGCCAACCAGAATGTCAGGTTGGCAAACCTGAGTTGTTATTCTGCTAAGTTTAGTGTGGCTTTAACGGTTTCTTTTGTATTTTGTTTTTATTATTACATTTACTTTTGCGGAAACAATTTTTATTATTTCTTTAATAATTCGAATTTAAATTATTTTTTATTTATTACCGCCATTTTTGTGATTTATTTCTTAACATTAAATGATTTAAATTATACAAAAAAAAAGTTTTAAGTTATGATTTTCGAGCGAACGACGTTGAAAAGTATTTGGAAACTAATTTTTCTCAATGAATTTTCACAAAGACATATTTCCAATGATATTACAGCTTTCCATTCTGATATTACCCCTCTGTTAGTTCTTAATTAATGATCGCCGCCCTTAACTTTGCACTCAAACTATGGGGCGCCACATAAATGGAGTCTGTCGGTGAGGAAAGCAAAGTTTTACTTTTAACGTTCCCAAATAAGTTATTTTTGCTGTTATTTTGTTTAAAAATAAAACCGATATTTCCCTTAAATAATCTTCATTGCGTTCATTTGAGTCTGATCTGTGTGTGAAATAAGAGAAGGGTTGCTTTTTCGGGGTGGTTGTATGTTAGACGACGAATTTCAAATGAAAGGCATTTAGGGGAAAAAGGCCAATATGGCCAACATCTGCAACGAAAACTCACCCTCCGAATGACGACAAAGAAATTGTCGTTTTGCCGGCTGTTGGGCGGGGAAAAACAGGGTGGGAATGCGGATCGACCTTGAACCTGATGAACCAACTTGGAGAGAGCAGAACAAGATGAGGAACCCCCAGGAAGGAAGGAAAGCAATCGAGGAACCGCACATGATCCGAAAAGAAACCCGGTCAATAAGTTCCTTTTTAGTTCCAACGCGGATCCGCGAGGAGCGTTCACGTTTAATCGATAGACGACGTTCGCAACGTTCGTCTCAATCTCCCCTTTTCCACCCTTTCACTCTTTATTTTCACTCATTCGAAATAAATCCCCCGACTACCTTCGAGAAAGGAGGCCGAAAGAGGAACTCTGCTGTTGTCCCGAACCGAGACGAATGCTTTCGCCCCCCGAAATTAGGTTAACTTCCCTTAAAAAGGGGGTGTCTCAATCAGATTTAGAATATCTTAGATGAACCGGATTGATTTCTTCCAAAAAGGTCAGCCGTTACATGAAAAACAGGGTGGAAAAAATTTTATTTTGTTTTCGTTTCCCAGCGGGGAGCAAAATGGGGTTCTCTCGAACGCCCATAAGAATGCGGGGGTTGGGGAGGGGGGGGTGAGAAAAAACCGGAATGATTCGATTTGGAGAAGTACGTGAGAAGGAAGCGATCGGAAGGATAATTCTCTCGGAGGATAACACGAGACAGACAGAGGCAAACTGGAGAAATATAAGAACGCGGGGAAAGGGTTTCTAAACCCCAGTTTACGTGGAAAATCACTCGTGAAAGTGAGATAAAGCACGAGAGGGCTAATTCCACTCGGAGGGGGTGGCGGGGGGGTGGAAAGCATCTCTTCTTCCCACATTTCTTTTCTCCGATTTTCATGACTGGTTCCCGTTATTAATTGACGGGGTTGGAGGGGGAATGCTAAATAATTTAGGGGCGGGGAGAGGGTTGAAACCTGTCGTTTAAGTTCTGACGCGTTTAACTCACGTGTCGTGAGCGTTATAATTGAATTCGAAAAGACAGGTGAGTAATTTCACCTGTTGTTTGTTTATTTACTTATGAAAGCAAAGGCTTTTGTTCGGTTATGACGGTTTTCTTTTTTTTTTTTTTGTTTTGTTTATTTATGATTTCGTTTTCCTTAAGTGCTTTCATCGGGTTCTTTCTTTTTGACTCTCCCTCCCCTTTTTTCGTCTATTTTGGTGTCCCTTTGTTCTTCGGTCGGCGGCTTTCCTTTTGTTGCCCGAAGCGTTCTCCTGTGATTTCCGGACCATTTCTCGTCGCCCTCTTATTATTACCGATTGATCTTTTTTTGTTTTGTTCGGTGATGTATCTTTTTATGTAAGGTGTAGCGTTTTGTTTGAGGGAGTTTGTGGTTTCGAAACTTCCTCCTCACTGTGTTGTTCTTACTTTATTTATATTCTTTTACAAAGAACTTCCGGACTGCATTTAAAGATTGTGGATTACTTAGTAAATTCTGCATTGATATGTACAATAGCGCTCAAAAGTATTTTGACAATACAAAATTTAATAATTTCTTAGTTCATTACTGTACTATAAGATTTTATTATGGGTTGGCTTATATTATTGTATTATATATACAGATAATTATGCATTTCTATTCTTATTTATTTCCATATTTATTCACTTATTCTTTTATTCGTTTACTAAACATTTATGCTTTATATTTACATTACTTTATACTTATACAGATACGGTAGCGCTCAAAAGTATTTTGACAATACAAAATTTAATAGTTTCTTAGTTAATTATTTTACTGTAAGATTTTATTGTGATTTTGTATTAATTTAAGATTGTATTATTTAGTTAGTTATAGTTTAGGGTTATATTAATTTTTAATTAATAGTTAATACTATTGATAATATATTTTTCTCCTTTTGGTATTAAAATTATACAAATTTACAAATATTTTCAATAAAAAAATATACAAAACATAACATTCTTCTTTGTCTTCTTCTTTTTCTTTTATACTCTGACGTAGTTTTATTATTTGTACTGTTAGTTTTCCATATATTATAGAGATAAACTCTTTGTTTTTCGTTTGTTTAATTAATTTGCCTTTTAATTAATCTATATTATATATTATACCTTAATATTATTTATTTAATTATTTTAATAATAATTATTATATTATTATAAAGTAATTATTTTAATTCATTTAAGTAATGTAATTTATTATTGTTATTAAGTATTAATTAATATTATACTTATTAATATATATGGGAGGAGTATTGCAAAGCATTTTAATGAAAGCAAATGGAATTTCACATTGTAACTCTTACGGGTCGAAAACTATGAATTTTGTATTGTCAGAATACTTCTGAGCGTTACTGTATTTTGAATGTTCAAATAAATTATTGAGAGGATTTTCAGAAGTAAACGAAGAAACTCATTTCAACAATTGGGGACAAAATGAGAAATTTCTCAGTTAAAAATTTGAAAATAACTCAAAATAAAGGACCTGAAAAAAAATTGGCAACTTATTGCGCCCGTATAATTTAATTTATTACAATAAGCAATATGAGTTTGAGTATTGAATACCCGAAATGCCATTAACGTTAGTTTTTAGTTAAAATACTGTGAAAAGCGCTTATCTCTGAATAAAATTTCACTTTTGAGAGTTCAGTTGAACCACTTTCACTGGCCGCAGCAGCCAACCCCCTCCTCGTTCTCACCCCGTTTAGGGGCGTAAATTTCGTTACTCCTTTTTCGACTTTCACACCCCAATATTAAATTATTTCATTTAGTTCAATTCCCTTATATTATTTTATTATAACCTTTCTCTTTTGAATGTTAAAAAGGTTTGGAATTAAAAGAGCTCGACGAGGGTTAGCATTGACTCCCCTTCCCCCGGGACATTGTTCCCAGACGCCACTTCCGGACGGAATTCCCGCATGGAAAATATCTCCCGGGTTATTACTCTTATCGAAAGATGAATAAAAACTCATGGAACAGAAAAAACTCGACAGAGGGGAGGGAAGGGGAACGGAGAAGATAAAGCAGAAGAAATGGCGCATCAGAAAGCGAAGGGGGAAAAAAAAACTGAGGAAAATCACTTTTGATTTATGCAAATTTTGGAAAACAGTCAAAATGGTGGAAATCTGCTTTTCGAAACGCCGTCGATTGTGCTCCGAGAGAGAGAGAGAGGGAGGAGAGAGGAGGGGATGCGAGGGGGGTGCACATTCATCGCCATAAGAATTTAGCTGAATGTTGAAACATGCAATAAATGTGTCAGCACGTAGGAAAAGTCAATAAAGATGGCGATGATTGAACAAGTTGTTTCTTTTCCTTCCTCCCTCCCCTCCACCCCCGGAGTTCCCCCATTTTGTCTCAAATATAATCCCCATCAATAAACTGAAGGGGGCGAAGGGACGCCGCCTATGAGGAGTTATCGACTTATTTATTATGTTTTCACAAGGGTAATTAAGAGGAACGTTTAAGATTGAGAAGAGGAGGACAATTGGAAATAATAAATTCTAAAACGAACGGTTTTATTAGAACGAACCGAACAGAAATGAAAGTGGATTTATCAGAAACAGAAATCGCGTGTTCGGGAATCTTCGGAAATCTTCGCCATTATCAACTACAGGGGATGCAAAATAAAAGAAATTAGGATGAAAAAAAAAACACAGCTAATGTGAAAATTCATCCCCTTTTGTTGCTTTTTCATTCTCAGATTTCACAAATGATGATAAACCGAATGAAAAAGAGTCTTAATTGGTGTTCGCCGACATTTCCGTTGCTTTTGAGTAAATAAATACGACATCTCGGGGTTGGAAAGTAAAAATGAAAAAGCGAATGAAAACCTTTTTTCCCTTCCATAATACTCGACTGTTTCCGACAGGAAAGAGAGAAGAAAAGCAATATTCTTACGAGATTACCCCAACTTATGTGTCATTTTTTTATTAAATTCGTACATAACTTTATTGATTTCTCGATGGCGTTAAAGAAAAGAAATTTTTATTACCCTTATCTTTCCACCCTCTATCTTTTCGGATTTATTAGTTCGGGGCGTGATTCATTCCCACCCTCAAGAAGAAAGACTTTTCCGCCCCGAAAGAAAAAAAAAGAAAATTCACGCAAATTAAGGCCGTCGGCGGAAAAGCGCCCTTCCGCCCCTCATTCGATAATAAACTGCGGGATGAGAACACACCGTGAAAAGGAGATTCGAGACGTTTAGGGGATGAAAGAAAGGTTCCCTGGGCAACTTTTCACCCCCTGAGCCGGGGGTAAATCCCCGGCGGTGCGGTAACTTACATGAGATTTTACGACCTGCGTGAACCGTTAAATTCATTAAATTTTATTCTTAATTCATTACGTCACTCGAGGGCTCTTTATTACTCTCCCCCCTCCCCTATTCCTCCCTGGAGATTCTCTCAAAAGGCCACTGGAACTGGAAAAACTTTCGTCCTTGCTCGGGGCCTCACGGTCACGTGACTGGGAAACATCGGTCCCTCTTACCGAATCCAACGGGGGTGGATGCTGCAGGGGGTGCGTTTTGTGTATAAAATTGGAAGGTGTTGCAGTTTTTTGTCGGTTAAGGGATGACCGGTGTTTTCCTATCTTCGTCCTATTCGATGGAACGTTCGTTCGTATTTGAAATAAATGAGAGAGAGAGAGAGAGAGTGGAAGGGAAGATAAGAGCGAAGGGTAAAAGATTGTTTTTAATCGGTGAAAGGATTTGAAGGAGGGAGAAACGAGAAAAGAGAAGGCCTTTTCTACCTTTTGTTCCCTTTGTGCTTATTCTCTATATTATCTTTTCATTTTCTTTCTTCTCTCTTTAATTGGCTTCGTCTTTTAACCTTCCACCAACTCATTTTCATTTATCTTTGTCTCTTGTTCTCTCTCTCTCTCTCTCTCTCTCTGTCTCTCTCTCTCCCGGTTTCCCCTATTATCTTAGACTTGTTGAATTTACCATTTTTACGGTTTATAGTCAGACGTATAGATAAGGTCTTGCACACTCATGTCAAAGACAGTCATGAAGATGAAGGAGAAAAGCAGAAGAATAAGAAAGAAAGGAGAACCCTTTGAACCCCGAATCATTGGCGTGGGAACTTCTTCAAAGGGAGTTTCTCATTTTATTAACCCTTTCTCTAGTGAGTCACCCCCGAGGTGGCAATAAAATTAGCCTAAACTTTTACCTATTATTTTAATGGTTTGTTAGTGGATGTTAATCCGATGTATCGATCCCATTTTTATGGATAATTTTTTTTAAGTATTGATTTTAATTTATTTAGTTTAATTGAAAATACGTGACAACGTTGAAAGTTAATTTTGATTAAATTCAAACAGGAATTTCGTCACATATTTAATTGTGTTAATTTTTGAGACAGAAATTGACATAAATAAGTCAAAATATAATTATCTATTTAGTGTAGGTTAGGATTAACGGTTAAAACTATATAATCTTTTCAACCTTTTTGGAGAACTTAAAAACACAAATGGTAAAGCAGCTTATTTTGAGGTGAGTTTAGCAAATGAATGAGTTATAATGAGCGTTGCTGACCAAATGCCTTCAAATTGAGAGGAAAGAGGAGAAAGTCTTTAAATTATTTTTTATCCCGAAGTAACACACACAAAATATTAAACTAGAATTTTATAATCAGAGAAGAACGAATAGTTGAGGCAGTGAACATTCATAAACATAATATTAATTAAATAACCGAAGAAACAAAGAGTTACTAATAATAAAACTAAGTAAGAGTATTAAAGAAAAAGCAGAAGACAAAAAAGAATGCTTTGCTTTGTATATTTTGTTATTTTAACGCGAAAAATTTATTTGTTAATAATACTGATAACTAAATAATATATAATATAATATAATAATTTAGCCTTATCTCGCTCAAGGACATTAAGGGAGTATAAGCAACAAATTTTTTATAAACAATAATCAAAACAAAGTTATAAATTAGCTACAGATCCAAAGATAAACAGTTATAACTTTTAAAGTAAGTAAAATATGCAGAATTAACAAATTAAATATGACATTATAAGTTAGATAAACAAATATAATAAAAATTAAATAAAATCTTAACAGTCAATAAGTTAAATATAAATTTAAAAGCTAAATAAACCTTAAGTAACATAAATTCAATAAATAACATAACAGTAGTTTGTGTTATTTATTTTTTTAGCCCACTTTACAGGCAGATCAGTGTTTATATTATTTATTTAGCCCCTTTACAGTCCTCTGTGTTTATATCACTTATTTATGTACAGAGCTGTAATTTAGTTTATATAGTAGATAAAATAAGTGGAACTTTATAGTGAATTGTATGTACAAGACTGTGATGTATTTCAAATGAATTATTTATGCGCATGTATAAATTTAATAAAATTTTGTCAAAATTAAGTCAAATATATTTTTGTAAAAAAATACAACATCACTTAAAATAAATAAATAATAATACACAAACATAATAAAATCTTATAGTGAAATAATTGACTAAATGTATTATTATATTATTATAAAATTATTAAATATTAAGTATTAATAAATATAAAATTAATAATAATAAATAAAATTATAAATTTTTAAATATTATAAAAGTATTAAAATATTATTATAAAATAATTAACTAATTTTGTATTGTCAAAATACTTTTGAGTGCTGTAAATGAAAAATGACATAAAACTTCTCATTTTTGTGAGTGATATTCTTTCATTTATTCTCATAACAAAAGCTGAGAAATGTCTCGTGAGTGAATGTGAGGTTCCGCCCCTGAAAACCCCGGAAAAGCCATGATTTAATTAATAATTTAGGACAGAGCAAACTCCCCCGACTCATCGCCTCCCCAGACCGAGTCAATTCACAACACAATAAGGCCATTGACTATAATTTTGTATCGATTTTAGCGTGGCAATCTCTCTGCCCCGATTAGCGTCCACGCACGGGAGGGGGCCCATAAATCTAATTTGAATTCAGCGATCATGTAAATTAAATGTGAGTGCTATTGTAAGCAGAGTGGAAATGTTTCCTTCGCTCGCCCCCTCGCCACCCCCTTCGCCACCCCCTCGCCACCCCCACGCGGCCCTTTTCTTCTCCGCCGCCCTCTCCACTCTCTTTTCAAACTACAATTTGTTTTATATTTTAAATTAAAAGAAACATCTCCTTGTTTCGCAGTAGTCCGTTAAATCCAGAAAAGACAGAATTTGCCTTGGGCAACTGGTGGAAAATGTAAAAAGCGGGTCGACTGCCTCGGAAAAAAGCGCGCTTTTCTTCTTTTCATAACTCCATTTTATATTTACGTCATGTAAAAACCACCTTCCTCGTAGTTATCGCATGGAGAAACCCATTTTTTAATAACTCCTTATCGATTTAAGTAATTGCTTGGAAATTTAAGATAATTTCTTTATCATTTTTTTACTCGGGGAAAAATTCATTTTAAAATTACGCTTGAAAAAGTGGGGGAAATTAAAATGGCGGAGAAGAAAGTCCCGAACAGACGAGGCGTCCATTCAACTTATCATTTCATTGGGGATTCAAAGGAAACCAAAGGAGGATTCTTCGGTGTAAAAAATTTTTACATTTTTTTTTTTAAAAAGTGGGCGGCGATAAAATCAAACTTTTAACATTACTGTACAGAAGGAGACAGGAAAGTTGGCACCTAATTTCCTATATTGGACGCCCTGCGGTTTTATATGGAACCTTTTGACTTTATTTTTTTATTAGTTTGAAGTTACACTTCTGAGTTATATACTGTATTGAGTATTTAATTGTCATTGGATATAATTTCTATAACTCTTCTCCATTACAGTTGAATGTGTCTTCTGCATTTCAGATGGAGGAAGACCTGTCGAAAGAGATTTCGCTGAAGAAAGCCGTTTTCTGCATAATTACTGCAGGTGAGTGTGGGGAAGAGAGCGGAAGAAGCCGATGTGGTCGACGAGGCATTTTCTAATTTGTATAACTTTTGCGTCAGCGGTTTTTAGGTTTTGTGGAAAGATGGGAGGGAAATGGCGGGGGAAGTGATTTCTCGGTCCGTGAGGAACTTTCTCGAAAGGTTTAGTTTCCGCATTGTGTTGGCAAGGCGAAATAAGCCCAGGCTCGAGGGCTAACGCGATGGGGGTTGCAAATGGCGGAAATAATGACAAAGAAAAGCCAAAGTCACGTAGGCGGGTTGTCAACACGTGTTGCCAACATTACGGGGGAAAGTTGGAGCATGTGAGGGGAGTGCGACCCTCCGGATATTCGCGGGAACGGCTTCGATTGATTTCTGCCTTTCCTCGCCCTCCCTAATGAGTGAGTCCATCCCTCTTCCCCCGGAGGAAGAATTCACGGAATTTTCCTGGCCCATTGACCCCGATGCAGTTTGTTTATAGATAGTTTTTCCCTGCGTGAACTCTCAATGTTTTATTCATACGCGGACGTATTCACGAGTGTTATCTCGCTTTTGAGGAAGAGGGTGAACGCATTTTTTCTTCCTCAGTTGGCGTTTTAATTTTTTTCTTTTATCTACGCTTTTTGTTTCGGCCTTTATCGCCGGTTCGAACGCTTTTATATGTTGTTTTCGGCATTGTTTATCCTAAAAGCGTTATGTCTGGAGAATTTTTCTGCTCTCCACCACAAATGTCCCGGATAGGAGTCAGTGTTGAGAGCAGTGATGCCCAACCTACGGTCCGCGGGCCAAATCCGGCCCGTGAAGGTGTTGCAAATGGACCCGCTCTTATATTTTGTGACAAATTTTGACCCAGATATTCCGAAATTGGTTTCTGAAAAACAACTGCAGACATTAACATTTAAATTCTTTGTAACATTTCGAAAAGAAAGAGAAAAAGAAAAGAGAAAAGGAGAAAAAGAGAAAAAGCAAAACTGAGAAGAAAGAGAAAAAGAGAAAAATAGAAAAGGGGAAATGAGAAGAGAGTAAAAACTAATTATAAAAATCCATATTTAATTTTCGCATACATTTGGCCCCGACAAATTACAGAAAAGTAAAGTTTGGCCCCCGTTAAATGAAAGGTTGGCCATCACTGATATATAAAATGTCAAAAGTTCTCAAAAATCGGTTGTCGGGGAAAAAATGGCGGAGAGTCAAAGGTCACAAAAATTGGTTTTGGCCCATTTTCAGCAAAACAGTAAGTTTTATCGTAAAATTGGCTCAGATAATAATTATAGAGCATTAAATTATCTACAAAAAATGTAATAATACTTTTCTTCCTAAGAGTCACCGTTTCTGAGATATAACGATTCAAAAAATTGGATGACATATTTATGGCCATTTAAACATGGCAACTTTTGCGGGCCAAATTTACCCACTCAGAATGGTTTTTCTAAAATGAAACCGGATGCGTTCGAAAGCTTAAGATGTGCCCTTTCAAACGAGCAAAGTTAGAAAGAAATCGGAGGTGACACTATGTTGATATTTGGCCTCAAACACAGGCAAAAATGGCTAAAATGGCGTTTTCGTGTGCAACTTTGAGCTCCCACAGCCTCCGAAGTTTTGATGACTAAAAACGTCAAACATGGCTCATTTTAAAGCCCTAATGTTACTCTTTAGCCGTACATAGTTTGGATAAAATCGGTTACTTTGAAAAAAAGTTATAGGGTCCTTGAATGCCTAATTTGACTGGACTACTAAGTTCAGGTGTTCTTTATGAATTGATTTATTTATACTGATGCATTTCAGCTATTACACCAATTTTTTTTGTCATTTTTTTCAGGTACAAAAGAACGAGGAACTCAGTGTGCCACTGCTGTTGTTTGGGATCACCGATGACAAATCCACGAGTTTGAGGTCTGCCAAAACAGGTGAGTTTACACTCTATTTATATTTACACTCGTCTTCTCGGGTGAGCACGTCTTTCACTGCATATTTTTAATTTTTATTTTCGGGTGTGAAACGCCATAATTTTTGAAGTGAAACTCCTCAATGATTCACGGGGATTGGCGACCATAGACGCAGTTTTCTGCCCCCAAAATTTTCCCTCCCCTCTCATTCCCCCGATATGAGTTAAAAGCTGAAAAATAATACATCGGTCAGTTCGATCGTAATCGGCCGTTCTTTTTTTAGAAAAGAATCTGTGTTGATGAAATGAGAACATCTGGTGTCGAATAAAATCACTAAACTAATGAATATTCATCGTGGAAATTATAATTAAAATCCTTAAAGATGTTTTTTTTTATTTCGGATGACTTTTATTTCGCATGGAAATAAAGAGAATTATGTACTTCTCATTTCCGGTTTGAATGGCGGGAAAATCATTTTTCAAAAGGGACTTAAAAATTGCACTGAAGGTGAAAATAAATATAATGTCACATAAATGTTTAACTTATGTTAAGTGGAATGCAGTGAAACAGTGATGGCCAAACTTTGATAATGTGCGGGCCAAAGTTGAGTTTGGTGTAATTTCGCGGGCCACAACGTATATAGGAAAATTAAATATGGATTTTTAATATTAGTTTTTACTCTTTCTTCTCATTTTCCCTTTTTATCTATTTTTCTCTCTCTTCTCATTTTTTCCTTTTCTTTTTTTCATTTTCTCCTCTTTTCTTTTCCTCATTTCCTCTTTCTTCTCATTTTTCCCTTTTGCCTTCTCATTTTCTTCTTTTCTCATATTCTCCTTTTCTCTTTGTCCTGATTTTCCCTTTTTCTCTTTTTTCCTTTTCTCTTTTTTTCCTTTTCTCCTCTTTTCTTTTTCTACATTTTGCTCTTTTTCTCTTCTCGTTTTTCCCTTTTCCCTTCTTATTTTCTCTTTTTCTCCTTTTCTCCTTTTCTCTTTCTTCTCATTTTCCCTTTTTCTCTTCTCTCCTCTCTTCTCTCTCTCTTTTCCTCCTTTTCTCTTTCTTCCCATTTCCTCCTGTTTCTCTTTCTTCTCTTTTTCTCATTTTCTCCTTTCTTCTCATTTTCATCTTTTCTCCTTTTCTCTACGCTCCTGCTCTCACGGCTGTTGCCTTTGCCTCCTTTTCCGGCTTTCCCCTTTTTACAACATTTTATGGAAGCAGTCCTTTTGACTTCTATGACAGAATCTAAAAATGAAGGGAAACCCAAAGTATTGAATGGAATTCGACTGGATTCGAAAGCTTTCGCGTCAATTTAAAATTTTCCCGAGAAATACGAAAGAATTTCCAATTGAAGTTATTCTAGTAAGAAAATAACCCTTTAATTATAAATAAAAATGGACTAAAATCACCAAATACGTCTGTGAATATAGGAATAAAAGAGCGGGCCACATGCAACACCTTCACGGGCCGTAGGTTGGCCATCACTGCAGTAAAAAATTAAAGTGTGATTTTACCTTTAGTTTATTGAAAAATGTCCGGTTGTTAAGAAACGGTGACTTCGTTAAGTTTTACTTAATTTTCCATAAGATCAAACAACCCCTAGGGGAGGGGGTGAATATGGAATTTTTATGACTTGATGAGCATCTCTCCCACTTAACTGAATTTCTACCTAGTTCACGTGCACGTAAATGTTGGGGGTTTCATCTCAATCGTCCCCTCAAAGTGAGGGTGAATTAAAAAGTCATTTCCTCAATCCGCTTAGTTCGTATTGGCGATTTATAAGCGATCATTTTCAAAATGTTTTTTTATCGGTGTTTTTGCAAAAATTTCAACCGGAGAGGGAAACGATACTGTTTTGAATACGGGGTGGCAACACAGCGCTCCCGATACGAGTCCACCGTCCCGTGGGAAGGGGAAACACGCTCCGGGTTTTCCATTTCCCGATTTGATTTCGTCCCCAAATATTCAGCGACTGATAAGAAAACGTTACCTGCATCGCTTCGTTGCAAAATGGCCGAACACTTACCTAAAACAAAAAAAACAAAAACGGATCATTAGTAAATGAGTAGTTCTCTTATAAAGAAGAGGCAGCCACACCAAGACATTAATTGGTCAGGGGGTTTGAAATGGGTTCGCATGTTAAAGTAGAAAAGAAAAAGGGAAAGTCCGAGGGCTTATCTTTCCGGGAGTGAAAAAGGGAAAAAGCATTGAAAAGAAAGAGGAAGTCGAGGGGAGTAGAAACACACAGAGGAAATGAGCCAGCGAATATGAGGCGAGGGGTGGCAGGGGGTGGCGGGGGGTTGCACCCCCTCCGGGCTTTTTACATTCAATAGACTTTCATCAGAAAACGCATTCCATTTCTCAAATTTTAAAATCTCAACTTCCGGTTTACCTTTTTACCCGTTTCTCCACCCTTTTCTTCTTTTATGATTAAAAAAAAAGGGTAAAAAGGGATCATTTGACTTCTCTTCCGACCGCAGAATGTTTTGCTGTTGAGTTTCCCCCGAAAAAAAAAAGATGAGAGAAAGAAATATTCTCAAATACAGTAAAAAATTCGTAAATGAAATGCGGAAAAACAGCGAAGACAAATGATACGAACAGGAGAAGTTACCCCAGTTTAACCCCTATTTGAGGGGATGTTTGATGAAAATGATTCCTGAGTTGTGTCTCTCTGAGGGGAAATCGGAGCACTGTTCTTAACCGTCAGTCGAAACTAAAACGACTGCAAGCAGAAGACGTTCGACTGAAAACCCCTCAAAATGGCGACGAATTTATTTAAAAGTAATTATAAAAAGGGTTGTAACACCGACGGGGGACATTTCGGTGACACGAAAGCGACACCTTCAATGTTTAACCCATCCAATTATTCGAGCGATAGGAGAGTTACGCTCTGATGCGCGCTAACTTCCCTTACCCCATCTTAACAGTGCCTCTTAACATAATTATAATTAAGCTCTCACTTAGCGATTCTGTAATTAGGTTTTATTACTAAAATCAAGATAAACGACGTGTAGAACCGGCAACGGGGTGAGGGGAGAGGGGGGAGGGGGGGGGGTGGGGGGAACCGTTTGACAATTTTTGGTTAATGTTTTCTTCATTGAATTAAGTTTTCGTGCCGGAGGAAATTTGGAAAAGCGGAGGGCTTTTCCTGTGAATTTGGCTTTGGATTTTTCATTCAATATTTAGTCCAGTCAAATTAGCTCAGAAATGAGGGGCGAAGTTACTTTACTCCCGAGAAGCTGAAACTTTGGTCAAACTGTTTGTTGTGTAATTATACATAAAAGGTCAAAAGTCATCAAAAATCCGACGTCGGGGGAAAAAATGGCCCGAGGTCAAAGGTCCATAAAATACAATACAATAAATACTTTACTTTCGCCCTCGGGCATTAAAGATACAATTTTTTTTTATAAAATGGGTATAAATTTTAAATTTATTAAATTGTATTTTGTCTTCTGCTTTGCGAGAGAGAGAGCATGATGCAATGAATGACTAGGAAATGTCTAAAATCTCGTATAAGTTGATAAATAAATAACAGCAGTGATGAACAACAATTAAAACAGGAAGTATTAGAGTTAGATGACAGATAAATAATTATTGATAGATAACAAGTAACGGTAAGGGATAAGTCTTAGTGATAAATAAGTAAAAAACAGGGAACAAAAAACGATACAGGGTTATTGACGGTGAGAACAGGAGACATATAAAAATAAATAAATAAAGATAGCGAGTGTAATAAGTTAACAGAAGTAGATAATAAACAGATTAATATATGATAAATAATAAACAGGTAAGAAACGGTGGACAGAAAATAAGAAATTAAGAATAAATAACCATAATTAGGATAACTAATTTAAAATTTACTACATAATTAACAAAAAATAAGCATTTTGGTGAAAAATGAGTAATAAATACTACAGTAGTAAACACATAAGTAAATACGGTCCATAAAATTAGTTTTTCGCCTTATTCAGCAAAACAGTTAAGTTTTATCTTAAAATTAGTTCAGACAAAACTTGTAGAGAATAAAATTATATACAAATAATGTGTAAATACTTTTCTTTCTGAGAGCCACCGTTTCTGAGATATAACGATCCAAAAAGTTGGATGACACATTTGTGGCCATTTTGCAAATATGGCAACTTTTAGCGGGCCAATTTTACCCACTCAGGATGGTTTCTCTAAAATCAAATCGGATGCGTTCGAAAGCTTAAGATATGCCCTTTCAAACGAGCAAAAGTTAGAAAGAAATCGGAGGTGACACTATTTTGATATTTGGCCCCAAACACAGGCAAAAATGGCTAAAATGGCGTTTTCTCTACAACTTTGAGCTCCCATAGTCCTCCGAAGTTTTGATGCTATAAACGTCAAATATGGCGCATTTTAAAGCCCTAATGTTAGCTCTTTAGTCTTACATAGTTTGAACGGAATTGCTTGCGCCGAAAAATGGTGAAAAGCTAATTTTTTGACCTTTGATTCCCCGCCATTTTTTCCCACACTGTGTTTTTGACATTTTATGTATAATTATACCCTAAACAGTTTCACAAAGTTTCAACTTCTCAGGAATCTATGTAACCTTCAATGCCTAATTTGACTGGACTAATTGGATTCACTTCTGATTTTGTGTATCGTTCGTTAAAGAGAACCTCTATACACTTATGAATGATTGTAGTTGAATGCGCATTTTTATAATTAATTTTAGCCTTTTTTGTCTTCAACTTTTTCTAACAGAATTTACTTAAAATACGATTGCGGTATTTTATTTACGCCCTCGAGTTGTTTCCACTGCCATTAGTCTCCGGACTAAAGTTACACCACTAAAATTGCTCCATCGGTTCTTTATTTTTCGAAAAGGTGTATTCACGTTATTAAAGTTTGAGCGCTCAAATCCAGAATTCCCCCCTCCCCTCCCCCGCCCACTCTCCCCCTTATCTTTCCTCTTTCATTCATTCTTTAAGACCTGAACTTTCTCTCCAACTCCTTGAAAATTAAATTGGGTTAGAATAAGTTTTTCCTTCTGTTGTGTGTGTGTGTGTGTGTTTTTCGTTAATATTCCATTGAGGTTTTTTTTTTTATTGGTTTCCTCAAATCGGGAGCCATTTTTCAAAGCGGTTTAATTAATCGACTTTTTCTTGTTTTTTTGCTCTTTTTTATTTTTTGTAATCTTCATTCGGTTTTTTCTTTTTTTTTTTCATCACTTGGCGAGTCTCATGACTTTATCTCTCACCGTCGTCGTCGAATACCGGGAATTAAAGTGGTTTCACTTAAGGAGATTTCGTCGGTCGTTGCATAAAAGTAATCTTTCAAAGCGGTCTGTCCCTCTCCACTTTGACGCCATAAATCTGATATAAAACCTTGAAAAACTCCTTTTTAAGAAAAAAAACCTTTGATTCGGACCTTTAACCCTTTCCGAGGCCACCCCGTAATGTCTCACCTCTTTAAGACCGTGAAAAAATGAATGGGGAGATAAGAATAAACCTCAACAAAAGCCTCCCCCAAAGTTGGAGATAACCGAAAATGGAAAACATCAAACACAAAAAAACAATTTTTCAACCGCGGGTCACTTTTCATCCGCCATTTTGAGAGAGAAGGAAAACAAAAAATGATGAAGCACCCCCGCTTATCCCCCCTCCGAAATCTCACCCCTAACTTTAATCAATTTTTTCTCTCTCTCTCTCTCTCTCTCTTAAAGGATTATTTCTTCACTTTGGAGAAATCTTAATTCGGTCGGCCAGGTATAATTTCCTCCCTTTCTTTCCCTCCCTCCGGCTCTCCCCCGGTCCTCCATCATTAAATTCACCCCGGGAAGGGATTTCAAGCGTCATCCCATCGGGAAATTTATTGGGAATTATCTTTCGATCCGTGTTATGCCAAAACGAGTCGACTTACCGCGGTTTTATTTGTTCTCCCGCTCCCCCTTGCGCCCCCTCCCCGTTGTCCTCCGACCTCCGTCATACTCCATAATATATCAAATCCGCATTTTCCAAAGCCCCGACGAAATCCCCCAAAGAAAAACCGGAATAATCCGAAAAGTTGGAGTAATTATCTGTGCCAATCCGGAAGTGGGGCCTTCCGGGAACTTCCCTTCTTCAACTTTTAACACGGGACCCCTAATCCGTTGTGGAAGGTAAAGCCGTGAAGATTATAAAAAGATAGCAGAAACAAAGAAGGCTTCTGCCACTCGGCCGGGGGATGAAAGGCTGACGGTTTTTGCATCTCTGCAGCCGAACACAAAGTTAACATTGTGGTTTGTGATAACCGGTGGTGGGTAAAAGGGGTAATAAATAACCCCTTTCTTTTGTTTTTTCTTCCTTTCATTGTTTTTTGTCTTAAGAAATTCCTCCGGTTATTGTTTATTATATTTTTTACATTCGGGAAATGCCAACCGCCCTTTAGATTCACCCCTTCTTCAAAACATGGAAGTCGGGGTGGCGAAAGGAAACAAAAGTGAATTACTAATTAAGCAAATTTTTTTTTAATTTTCATAAAGTAAAATAGAAGTAAGGCTCGCGTTGCCGAACCTCTCTGCATTGTTACTCTATCTTTTCGGGTTTATTTTGATGACGCGCCTAAAAAACGCCACAGGAAAATGCTTTCACTGCAATGAAACACTTTTTTCTCGAGCAGTAAAAGCATAAACGACCATAGATAAGTCAGACTG
The DNA here is from genome assembly GCA_028293925.1 of Brueelia nebulosa. Classification (NCBI taxonomy): domain Eukaryota; kingdom Metazoa; phylum Arthropoda; class Insecta; order Psocodea; family Philopteridae; genus Brueelia; species Brueelia nebulosa. The sequence goes on from JAQIBA010000108.1 coordinate 69,136, forward strand.
CTTTTATTGAGGCTTTCCCCACATTTCCTCCCCTCTTCCCCGGGGGCAACCACCCCCACGAGTAAAAACCGGGGTGTTTTCAGCTGGTCACAGCAGAAATAAACAGGAAACCATTATTAAATAGTAATGAAAAGTCACGAGTCGATCTGATAAACTCCGCGGCGGGGGGCGGGAAGGGGATGAAAAAATCACTCTGTGATGACGTCAGCACGGGCCGAACCCTTCCCGTGTTTTTCCTTTAATTATCGCCTTCGGGGGTGTTTCGCCTTATTAAATACTCTCCCAAATGCGGATCGGTGCGGAGCCGAACTTCCGGTCTTATTCTGAAGAGTAAAGATGGAGGCGAGGGGATTTCCGGGAGAGAAACTGGCCGGCGACGGCGCATTCACGCACCCCCGAACGAATGCGGGGAGGCGTCGGGTGGAAAAGGGGGTGGAAGAGGTTCACATTCGAACATTTTCCACGTCATGAATTTTTAAAGCCCCGGAATAACAATTAAAAAGGTAAATATGTATTAAAGGCTATTTATTTGGAGTCGAGGGGCTTTGGCGATTAAGTGCTCACCCCCTCCCCCCGTCTTTCACCCCCCCCCCTCCGGTTTTTAATAAAAACGAGACTTCGGACTTCCATATTTTTTTTTTTTTTTGTTAAAGGGAATGTTTTGATGTTTTCGTTTTTTGTTTTTGCTCGCTTGACGATCTCACCCCTCCGCTTTTCATCCCTTAAACGCGTTTCTTTTATTTTTTTTAATTATTGTCGACAAACGTCAGCAGTAGTTTTGCAATTAATTTGCCTTTGCGGTTTTGGGGAATTAAATCGAAATTAGAAATTTTTAACCCTTTCATTCGTTCCGGACAGCGAAATCGACCTATTTTCATTATTCCTTAACTCTCTCGCAGAGAAGAAGGGGTGGTTTTTTTTTTTAATTCGGGGATTTTGTTTCGGCCGAATATAAAAATTGCTTTTTAACTCTTTCGGAATCGGTCTTTTATTGTTTTCTCCCGATTTTGATTTGGTGTAGTGATATTATCGGGAGTGTAAAATGAGTTTCCCGAAAATGGCGGGCAAAATACGTCGGGAAAATATGAAAAATGGTTTTCCCCCGGGGAAATTTTGGTGACCACTGATGGACCGAAGTTGTTTAATGGTCTTAACATTATCGAAAAGCACTGTTTCGGGTTGAGGGGATAATTCCTTTGAAGATTGAAGGAAACGGTTGACCACAGCGGTGGAAAGTCCCGAACTTTGCAACCCTTCCGCCCCCTTCCGCCCCCCCCCTCCCCCCACCGAAAAACAAACAAATGTTTTCTCCTTCGTCAGAGATTTCGAATAAACAACGTCCGTTAAACCTTTTCGGAAAGGTCATCATTTGTCTCCTTAAACACAGGTGAGAGGAAACCCGGGGGAGGGGGGCGGGGGAGGGGGTTGAAAAGAAAAAAGGAAACTCTTTAATCAACGTGAAAAATATCAAAAGGTCGCCGGATTTTGGTTTTTTGCCTTCCGCCCCGACCCCAAATGAGAAAAACGGCCAGCTTTTGAATTTTAAATTTTCTTTTGTTTATTTTCCGGAAGAAGGAAACTTTTTCGAGGATTTTTTGTCGAAGTGGTGGCCCCGCGGGGAGTAGCCCCGGCCGCATTCAACCCTTTGCTTAATAGGGAGGGTTTTTGTAGCCTTCGGAAGTGTTTACTCGTGCATTCTCTCCCCTCAAATTGAAAAGAAAAATTAAGAAGAATTAAAGCAGAAGAAATGAAAGACTTAGACTGTGAAAAGCTTTTCTTTTTTTTTCTTGCACTTTAGAGACATGATCGTTTTTCACGGCTGAATCAAAAAGCTTTTCTCCCCCTCCCCCCTTTTCCTTGTCATTAGCACTTTTCACTCCCCTAACGCCTTTCTCCCACTTACGCATTTTTTCCCCTAAAAGTCTCTTCGGCGATTTCTTCCTCATTTTTCTTCTTTTTTCCACCCTTTTCGGTGTCCCGACCGCGGTTTTTCGTCAATCCTCGGGGGTCGTTATCATTTTAAGGGAAAGCTTCAATCACTAACGCGGGGATGCCGGCAAGTGAAAGAGATGAGTCGGGGAAAAAAAGAGGGAAAGTACGAACATAAACGTAAAATAACAATAACGCAAACGGAAAAGGAGCAAAGAAAGAAATTCTAAAGGAAAGTGAAAAAGCATAAAAGCTCGAGTTTAGCCTATAAAAAGAAGGAACATTTCGGGGGTGGGGGGGGGGGGAAATCATCATTCGTCGGTCTGAGGTGAAAGGGGAAAGAAAGAAATTTCGAGGAAAGCCAAAATTAAATTTGAAAACTCAATTCCAATAACCAAACATCGACGACTCAATAAACGACGTTCGGGAGGGTTGAAACAGTTTCGGGGGGCGTCGATATGGAAACAAAACAACCCCTCCATCCCTTCTCGGGCGGAAACCACCGACAGACCAACAGCCAGACAATCCATTTTCCAAATGACTCTCCGACGAGCCTAAATGAAAAAAAAATGCCGACCCCTCCGCTGCCAACAGTTTCACTTCATTAAGTGCCAACCTTTGAAAAAAAAACACGATTTTTCAATCTGTCGAAAAGAAAATCACCTCACACTTAACCCCGGGAACTCTAAGAAGACCGCCTTCCCCGGGGGTGGACCAACGCCGGAAGGGTCTTTTCCCTCCCCGGGGGAATTGGAATTCTAAAAAACCATTCCGGAACCCGTTTACACCGTTAACGTAAAAAAGTCATTTTCTAATGTGATTTCGCCGGGCGATATGGGGGTGGGGGTTGTGCCTGGAATGAGAGGGTGAGAATGTGTTCTTTCTTGAAAGGAAAATTCGGTCATTTTCCAAACTGCTTGAGGTGAAATTTTTGGTGTTTTCATCCGCCGACGTTTTCTCTTCCGAAGGGATTTTACGCTGTTTTTCTTTCATTCTTCACTTTTAGGGGCTTTTAGTCGTATTAACCCTCCGCCATAACAGCTTGAGAGAATACGCTTGACTCATCAGAAATTTTCCCGGAGAGGAAAACACACCAACTGAGCAGAAATGCAATCTTTGAGTTATACAGTAACAGTTGGCATCAACTGAACGAAATTCCTCTAAACTTCCCCCCGTCGAGGGATGCTTTTTTCTCATCCCCTCTCTCCCCCCCCCCCTCAATTAAAGATTTATTTAAATTACCTTATCAGGTAATCCCGCTGATGAAAACACCCAATTGTTATGAGCGCACCTGAGGGCCCATTTTCCGGTCCCAAGACAGTCCGGCTGATTAAATTGTGTCCGGTTAGTCGTCCAGGGGGTGAAGGGGGCGAGGGGGAAGATCCGGAGTTAATAAATCTCAGTCTGGTTGAAAACCCCCAGGCCAGTCATGTAATCCGACTTCTCTGCTCTTTCGCTCGATGGATATCAAGTGCCCCCGAGGTTTCCCTCAAATTTTGCCATTTTATGGGTTTTTCATGAAGAACCCTTCGGAGAGGACCCCGATCGGAAGAATAATTGAATCGAAATCGCACATGTCAGGAACCGCCATTTTGTTCGTCCCTCTGTCGGGATCGTTTGTTATACGAACGATATTTTCCTCACGTAGGAGGGCTTAATTGCGGTTTTCGAAAAAGAAAACCCAAGGAGTGACACCCTCCCCCTCCCCCCTCCCCCTTCCGGAACCGGATGGGACGTTCATGAGGAAAAGGTTGCAACGGGGGGAGGAATGTCGGGCCTGAAGGGACGTGACACACGTGAAACATCAAAGAGGAGAGGGAGGTTTCTCCGGGGGGTGAATGCGGGGGCGGGGGCTCGCCGCTGCCTTCTGGAGGTAATAAGCAACAAAGGGTGATGTTTTCTTATTTCACTGACATATGCACGCCCCCTTGGAGCGCCGGAGGCATCGAATAACATTTCCCTTCCCTGCAGAGCGAATTCCGTTTTATTAAACTCCTTAAAGTGGAGGGGGGAGGGGGGCGGAGGGGGCGGCGTTTTTTCCGCCCCGTGCGTGATCCTCACGCAGACAAAAGCAGGTTAATCGCTCTTTGTTAAGATTTTTGAATAAAAACAGCCTTTGAGCGTTTTATTGAGATTTTATGCGGAGTTTCCCGATGGCGTTCCTCTCTCCCTCGTCCTCTTCTCCGAGATAAAAAGGGGTGATTTGGGTGTTTCTATTAAGAAAATTACATTTGTTGACCAGATTGAGTGATTTGGTCAGAATCCGCCCTTCCGTCTTTTACTCCCCTTGTAATAAAAATGTGTCCAAAAGTGGATATCGAATTCGCCTCGGGCGATGGCGCGAGGGATGGAGGGAGGGATGGAGGGAGGGATGGAGGCGAAATGAAAATTCGTTTCTAAAGTTAATCGACTTTTTCCTCCCTTAATTTTGCCATGTTTAATTCGGTTTTTCTTGACTTGACACCGCTTGAGGGGTTGACGACTTCTTCTCCATCTGTCCTTTTCTTCTGCTCAATTCAAACCGTTCCTCTCGAAACCAACAGAGGGAGCTCAGCTTATAAGGGATGAGGGAATGAAAGAAGGGAATGAAGGCAATTCGGAAAATCGCAGTGTATTTCCGGTCAAAATCAACAAAAAAAGGAGGGCCGAGGAAAACCTGAAAAAAGTTTAACCCTTTTGAGAAAAACCAAAACAAGCAAAATGAACCTCACTCATGTTTAATCCACATAAAAAACATCCCCTAATTTTTCTTTTCATTCTTAAATCTTAAAAACTCGTGTTCTTGTCAAGTAATTAAATAAATTTAATATTAATTTTCAGCCCTTTCGGAAATAAATTTGATTGTTTTGTTACGGTCTTTTAATAAGTGCTTAACACGACCACCGCATGAATTAGATTATAATCGAAGGCTGTGCCGGAGGGAGGGAATGCAACAATTAATGTCTTGAAATTGAATTTTTTTTTTCCTGTGGATTTTAATCGGACATTGAAAAATGAAACCACCCTTTTGATATTTCTCCAAATTGTGAAATACATGCGAAGCATTTAACACCCTCTTCTCACTCATTTCTTCAACCCCATTGTGAGAAGGCGGAGAAAAACAATTTGACGTCTGTGGTGCGCGAACGAATGTATAAAGCCAATACAGATGTATTTTGACAATACAAAATTTAATAATATCTTAGTTAATTATTTTACTGTAAGATTTTATTATGGGTTGGGTTGTATTGTTGTATTGTATATACGGCGTTGTATTTCAGGTTTTAGTGCTCAGATAAAAGCGCAGATAATTATGCATTTCTATTCTTATTTATTTCCATATTTATTCACTTATTCTTTTATTTCGTGACTAAATATTTATGCTTTATATTTATGCATATACAAATACAGTAGCGCTCAAAAGTATTTTGACAATACAAAATTTAATAGTTTTTTAGTTAATTATTTTACTGTAAGATTTTATTATGTATTATTTAGTTATCAATAATATTAATAATATATTTGTTGGATTAAAATAAAAAAATATACAAAAATAACATTCTTCTTAATACTCTTACTTAGATATATTAATATTAAAATCAACTCTTTTTTTCTGTTATTTATATTATTAATTTGATTTCGAAAGTGTTTTGACAATACAAAATTTAATAACTTTTTAGATAATTATTTTACTGTAAGATTTTAGTATGGTTGTGCATTATTTTATGTTTGTATTATTTAGTTCTCAATTATTTATATATTTAGTTATAATAAATAATATATTTGTCGTATTAAAATAACAAAACATACAATACACAACATTCTTCTTAGTCTTCTGCTTTTTCTTTAATATTCTTACTTTTAGTTGGTACTATTCTATAATTCTAAAGATAAACTCTTTGTTTCTTCTGTTATTTATACTATTAATTTGATTTCGAAAGTATTTTGACAATACAAAATTTAATAATTTTTGAGATGTAATTATTTTACTGTAAGATTTTATTAGGATTGTGTATTATTTTATGGTTGTATTATTTAGTTATTGTATATCTGTATTATTTAGTTCTCATTTACTATATATAATTCAGTTATAATAGTTACAATAAATAATATATTTGTCGCTTTTCGGCATTAAATTAATCGTAATATAAATATACAGAACATAACATTCTTCTTTGTCTTCTGCCTTTTTTATTCTTTAATATCTCTTACTTAGTATTATTATTATAATTATTACTAATAATATAAATTCTTTGTTTCTTCTGTTATTTAATTAATATTACATTCATAAATGTTGTAAAGCATTTTAATGAAAACCAATGAAATTTCACTTTGTATGTAACTCTTTTGGGTGAAATACGAATAATTTTGTATTATGAAAATACCTTTGAACGCTTCTGCATATTAAGTTAAATAAGGAAAAAGCAAACCAATTCATAACGTAAAAACATGAGAGGAATTTTTCATGTTAATCTCAGTTGTTTCCCCCCATTCGACGTCGCCTAAAACTGACCCCGAAAATTAAATCGGAAATTACAAAACGAATCCCGGACAATTTGAAAAGTTGATGATGTGAAAAATTGGAGTAAAATCGAGGAAAAGCCATCAACTGATTAATCACAGAGGAGGAGAACGGAAGGGGAGGACGAGAGAGAGCGAAGAAATTTTGCTGAAAAAAATAAAAAAAGGGGAGGAAGAAACGAAAGAAGTATTCTCTCCAGTGAGTATTAGTATCGAATTGAATCGGCCGTCACTGCGGTCAGATTTCCGTTGCTTAGCAACATAATATCATTTCATCATGTCCTTTTCTTCTTACAACTTTTCTAATTACTTTGTCATCACCGGTCGGAACTTTTCTCGGAACTTTCGCCGTGAGGGGATGGTCTTGAAAGCAGCCGGATATCCCTCCCCCCCACACGGGGGTTGAAGAATTTCACGGATGCCTTAGTCAGCCGAAAGCGATCGGTGCTCGGGATGAAAAATGGCGCCGTTTCCGGTTTGGCGCCAAATCCATTTATCCGGGTGCCGTCGCGCCTAAAATTGAAACCTGCCACCCTCTCAGGAAACGTGGGAGAAGGGGGATGAACGGGGGTTGATGCATGGCAGTTTTCATTAAGGTCGTCATTGTTTTTGCTTGAAATCGTTCAACCGGAAGTTGTTCCATCGATTGTTTTGGGGTTAAACATTTTTTACTGTTCAGAGAATGATTTAAAATGTGAAATTTATTTTCTGTTGCTAAACTTTGATAGGGGTTGTTTTTGCATTCACATTTGAGGTGATTTCAACCCCTGTATTGGTCGATCTCCTTGTTGTTGTTTTGGGGGGTTGAGACGAATGTCGAAAACCGGGGGAACGACTGAGGGGGTGAAAGGGGGTAATTTCAATGAAATTAGCTCAATAAAGTCTAATCAAGGGTTAATTGTGAGGATGGCGGGGGTGAAAGGGCAGAGAAAGCGGTTTGGAAATTTTCCACCCAATTGGGTTCCTCCTTTTCAAGTGATCGTTGGAATATGGGACAGGGTTTTTACTCTTTCAACCCCCTCTACCCTTCAAAACACTCCTCACCCTCGTTGAAATCTCTTTAACTTCAAAAACAACATTTTAACGCATTTTAAGGACTTTGGAAACAAAATAAAAATCTTTAATCTCGACTGCGGTAATGGCGGAACGGATAAGGGGTGGAAAAGGGGGTGGAAAGGGGAGATTGAGTTTTCTTTGACACAAAGTATGTTTGAGTGCAAGCCTTGTCTCACCTCTCATTTCCACTTGCTCTTATTTTTTTTTTTTTTTGACGAATTCGGGAAAAAGAGTCGGGGGGAAATTAAAAATTGGGGGTGGGGCCCTGAGAGGGATACGGGGAAGGGTTGAAACCCCCGATCGAAGGCTCTCTGAAAGCATCCCCGGGATTTATTTACCTTTTCCGGGAGAAATTTTTTTTGTCTTCTGGTTTTTTGTTAGTTTATTGCATTGGGAAAATTCAATTTTTTGTGCTTTTTTCCCCCCTCCCCGTCTTTTGTTGGAAAATTTTCAACTTGGGCGTGAGAGGTACACGGGAGAAGAGGGGGTTGCCAAACTTTCTATTTCTTTCCCTTTCTTTTGTATTTTTTTTCTTGTGATTTGTTGTATTGATCGGTGATTGCATTTGAATCGTCGGGGGTTCGCATTCGCGGGGGCGGTTCCCGCTTTCCGGAAACTCCTTCTCCTCCCGAATTTCATTTGCAGGTAAAAAAAGCTTTTTTTTTTCTGCTGACATTGGGAGAAAGGCAATGAAAAAGGTTTTAAATTTATATTGAAATGTCGTTCGTTTAACCGCCATTGAAGAGTTCGTTATATTAATTTAAAATGCCGTAAATTAAGATGGGAAAGGGGAGAAAAGAAAGAGAAAGGGGCGTCACCTTTTACAAGTCCATCGCCGCTGCTTAACGATCCCTAAGAGGTTTCCCTAAATAGTCAGAATGTGAGGGGTGCGGTGGGGGATGAAAAGCTGTTTTTGGAAAAAGAAAAACTTTTTGTAAATAAATTAATGAATTCAATTTTATGGATTACCTCAGTTTGCACTTTGTCAAAATGGATTCTTCCTCTCCTCCGCTTTCACCTCTTCCCTTGTTGTTGTTTTTTTCTCTTTCACGTTTCTATTTTGCGCCCTTTCCGTTTCTCCCCCCCCCCCCTCTCCCCCCCTCCCCTTTACATCCCACGGGATTTTTATTAATTAAACTTGAGGCTTCAATTTAAATTTCCCAGATTTCACTGTCACTGGAAATAAATCGAATTTTCACTCGGAGAAACTTTTCCTTTTTCCAAAGTAAAGACAGGGGATGAAGGGGGGAGAGGGGGAGAGGGGAGGAAGACGTTTCGGTTGTTTTTGACTGCTCCGGGCCTCAATTTCCAGTTTACGCGTAACCGCCTCACTTTCCGCACTCGGCTAATGACTCCTCCGAATGGGGAGGAAATTAAGGCACGGAAAACTCGGTCCCCCGAGGGCCGTTCCCAAAAAGAATCATCCCCCTCCCCCCCGTGCCATAACTCAGAAAAGGCTTCCCCATCCTAAATAAATGCAAAAGGCGTTAAAACAAAAGGAGGAAATTTACGAGGGTTGTCTGCACCGCTCGATTCAAATCATTCTGACAAAAAAACCCGCTGAAAAGGTGGAAAAGAAGGGATGGGAGAGAGAGAGAGAGAGAGAGAGAGGCGGGGTTGGAACGTAAGGAATATAAAAAAGATTTTTCGGTCTTCCGGTGAGTGCGATGGAGAAGAATAAAAAAAAAAAAGAGGAAAAGTTTCTTCCTGGGAAAACAATACGAGGAGAAAATCTTCTCATTTGAATTGGAATTCAATTGAAAAAAAAAAAAAAAGATAAAAGATTATTTTTTAATTCGGATTATCTTAAATAATATTTCTCCGTTTGGGAACGAAAAGATTGTTTTGGTTGAGTGGGATTCCAACATTAAAATTACAAATACAGTAGCGCTCAAATGTATTTTTACAATACAAAAAGGTTTTCCACTCGTAAAAAATACATTATCAATAATACTGACAACTAAATAACCGTAATAATTGTATTTAATAATATACTATACAGTACTTACAGCACTACATACAGTGTATTACAGTCTGTTACTATACAGTATTTACAATACTAAAATAATACACATCATAATAAAATCTTATAGTGAAATCATTTATTTGAAATTTTGTATTGTTAAAATACATTCGTGCGCTACTGTATGTAAAGTGGGAGAGGGTTGAAAACAAATGTAAACTCACCCTGAGAGAGGAAGATGTCCTGCCCCTGCGGTGTCCTGTCATTTGTATTCCTCGCACCGCGTAATGTGTGCGTATTGCCCGTTATGTGCAACGAGGGACCGCGTGGGGGAACCTCGGGGGGAGCTGGCTCGGGGGGGCTGTCCCCGTTCAAATCTGCAAACAGAACAAAAGGTTACGGACTCGCGCCCGAGCCCTCCCCCGGGGCGCCGCCCTCTCACCCCCAACACCCCACTCACCGTTGTCCAGGTTCAGCCTCCGATGGTCGACGTCGTGATACTCATCGTTGGTATCCGACATGGAGGAGTTGGAGCTGGAGGAGGACATGATTCCGTTCGGTTGCTGATGTCTTCTGCTGGACAGTCGGCCCCGAGACGCGAGCGTGCCCGAACTGTGCTCACGTGAGCCGAGCCCCACCGCGTGCTCCCTCTGGGGGTTGAAGTTCCCGGAAGAGTTCTTTTCACTTTTATCACTGCGGAAGAGCAAAACGGTGAGGGTGAATTCCCAAAAGCGGAGCGGAGTGGCCCAACTCCGAAAGAAACTCAGAATGCTGATTTGGCGAATCCGAAAAGAAATTTCATTTTTGAGTATTTTATTGAAAAAAATTCAATATTAAAAAAGGGTTTGGAGATTTTCCAAAAAAGTTTGAAATAATTCAAAAGTACGAAGGGAGAAAAAGGGGGTGGAAGTGGACGTTCTGCCACGAGACTCGGACAAGTTTCTAAGTGGACCACCGGTAAACGGATCGATGTCAGCAATACATTTCCCTATTGTTTGACTTGAGGAATAATTCAGCGATGAAAGATAATGGAAAAGAGCATCCGAGAGATTCGTTTTTCCTTCTAAACACATCCGAACCATTAACCTTGAGTGGGGGGGAGGGAAGGGGGAGAGAAACCAAAGTTACTATCGTTCCACCCTCTGAGGGAAAAAGGGTAGACGGGAGAGGGAATTCGTTCGGACAATAAAATTTATGAAGAAGAGATCCGAAAAACGATTGCGACAGGAAAAGGAAAAACAGGGTGGGAGGGCAGTCGAGGGGGAAGGAATGAAGCCTTTAGAAAAAGCGGTCAAAAGAACAAAAGGGGTGAGGGGAAATGAGAGCAGAAAAATGAAGGTCGAGAGGAGAGAGGGGAGAGTTAAAGGCAAATGCAGGAAAAAAGGGGCCAAAAAATGTAAAAAATTTGATAAATTGAGACGGGGATGGAGAGAGAGCTCCAGAAAAGAATGTTAATTCTTGGGGGTGGGGGGTGTGTTCATTGACGTCCGAGAGGGGATGCCCGCGAGGGAAAATTTTGGGACGTTTTGAGGGCAAATGAATTCCTTCGATTCAATGGGAGGAGAAAAAAATTCTTTTGAAAAGAACAATGATGCGGGGGAGAAAGAAAAGCGAAGATGGCGGCGGGGGTTGCAGGAGGGTGGGGGGCAATAAAAATAATCTTATTAGTTGCGGAAGAAAACGTGGCCGGCGTCCAAATGGGCGGAAGCACCGAAAATGACTTATTTTTTGTTTTATTTACTTTTACTTTCATCAGCGCTTTCTTCCATTTCTTCGCCCCTTTCACCCTGCTCTTATCCATCTACTTTCACCTTACGCCATTATTATTTTTTATTGCTTTTCTCTCCCGTCTTTTCTATAAATTCGGACAAAACTTTCGGATTCGGATCAAATTGTCGAGATTTAAAAAGGGGTGGAAAGGGTGGGGGAGGGTAATTACCTGCTCCGAAGTGAGGGCTTCTTCTTGTGCTGGTAGCCATGTTGGTTCTTGTGCCTCTGCTGGTTGCTGCCGGCCGTCTGGGGGGCGGCACTCTGGGGGTTGATGCCGTCCACGGGGTAGGGGCTCGACTGCCGAAGGCTGAGATTGGGCGAATGGGGCATGTGATACATGGTCGGGCTGGAGCAGGTCGGGGTTGTGGGGTTGTCCGTCGTCTGCTCCGGCTCCTTCTCCCTCGTGGATCTTTCCGCCCCTGAAACAAGGCGGGAAACTGAGGTGAGGAGAGAATCGCGGTCATCAAAAAAGAAAATTTCCAACCCCGAAGGGTTGAAAAACTTTTTTCCCTTCCAACCAAACCTTTAATCAATCTTCTCTGCGACCTCTTCACTACAGTCTTTTCCGGTATAAAAACTGAGAAACACGTGGGGGAGTTTCTTTCCTTAAAAAAAAAAAGTATTGTGTTCGAAGAGAGGGGAGGGGGAGCGAATAGTGGGAAACGTTATTTTTAAGGGGGAGGCGAAAGGGGAGGCGAAAGCGAAGTGAAATTTTTTTGTGTGTTAAGTTTTCATAAATTGTTAAAAGTTTTTGAGTTGACGAGGAAATTTCCAAGCGTTTTGCTTCGTTAAGCAAACTTTTATTTTCCTTCTTTTCTTTCTTTTCGTTCGTTCGCAACATAAGGCAGAAATCTCGTGTTTTTGTTCGCCCTTTTTGAATTTTTTAAAGTTTTCCTCGAATGAGGGTCAAAAATACCACCCCTTTGGCTGACCGAACCCCCCAAACGACTCACCAGATTTTGGCATTTAACTTTTTAAAAATTAAAAAAAAATAAATGCAATCTTATTTATTTATTGTTGTAAAAAGAAGTTTTTGATTTATTCAGTTTTGTCGGGAAGGGGATGACGGGGGTTGAGTCTGTCAGGGAGGAAGTCTCAAATACTTGGACCTCCGCTTGTGCATTCCACATTGGAAAACCCTTTTTAATAAAACAAAACAAAAAAAAAACTCTTTTTCTTTTTCCTTTTCCTCCGTTTGTTTTTCCTTTTTGTCTTCTCCGTTTGTTTTATAAGCCATGAAATTTATTTCTAGTTTCCCGCCATCCTCCTGTTCCCTCCCCTCCTGTTCCTCCTCCTGCTCCACATTCGCTCGAAATGAAATTCCTTTTTCTTCCGTCTTTTCTACCATTTTTATTTTATTATTTTTTTCCTCCCCTTTTTTCGGTCGGTTCTCTTTCTTGAGTGACTTTTTCTGTGGAAATGTCCCTTTCGCCGAGAAAGGGACGGATGTTATCTCTCATCGGTGGTCTCCCCATTCGCTAAGCTTAATAGGAATCGCTCGGGTTCTGCAGAGACGTTTCGGTGGGTTGTTTCGGTTTCGGGTGGAGGGGGTGAAAAAGCAACCCTCAACCGCAGAATTCCACGGACGCCCGTAAGGCGACGGGGGGAACTGGGAAAGAACTTTTCAAAGTTTATCTCTAACTTTCAGTCAGCGTTTCTATCAATCCAAACTGTCCGGCTGTCAGTCCGTGGTCACTTTAACATTTCCCAATTGCTTTTGATCCCTTCTCTCTCTCTCCCCCCCCCCCCTCACCCCTGTCCATCGATCTCTAATTCGCGTCATGATCCTTCTTTCGCCTTTTCCTGATATCCTCTTTCGAAAAGCGAACGCTTAAACGATAACTCGTTATTTTTTTCGCAATTATAATCTCCGGACTCAAAGGGTTAAGCGTCGTTTTCTTCTCTTTTGCATTCGCATTACGATTTCGAATGCCAAAAGAAATTTGAAAATGTAGATTTTAGCGAACTAAAAGGGGGTGGGAATGGGGTTGAGGTCTGATCCGATATTTGTCACATGTTTCTTGATATTTTCCGGGGATTTCTGGGAAAATCGGGAAAAATCTTTCTTCTCGTCCCGGTTTTTTTCCGCTCCCGAAATAAAGTTAACGCGAAATGCAGAATTTTGTATAAATTTTGAGCTTTGAATCATCCCCCTTACTCCGTTTTCCTTGCAGAATTTTTTTTTCATTTTCATGCGTCCCGGGTGCACTTTTTTTTCTTTATTTCCTAATCCTTTTTTTCTACCCCTTTTTGTTTTATTTTTTCTTCATATTCTTTCTAGATTCTTTCCTTATTTTTTTTGCATCTGCATCTGTCAGATAAGCAGGTAGATAAAGTCAGTTTTTGCATATGAGATTCACTATTTTTTCAGTCTTTCATTTTGCGCTTTTAACTCTATTTTTTTTCTATTGTTTTTAACTCCTCTGTATTTTTGTTACTTATTCTCTCAACACTGCTTTCTTTAGTTCTGTTTTTATATTATCCTAATTCTAAACCTGAACCGCTTATTCAGTACACTTTGAAAGAAAAGCTCAATCAAACTGCACACCAAATGCGCGTCGGCAATTGCATACAAAATAACCGATAACACGTAGTGATGTTTCTCCTATGTTGAGGTTATACGAAAGGCAGTCATTTTATTCGTGATCGTGAATCAGTTTAGAGGAGGACTGTAAGAAGGACATTTGTTTAAATATAATCGTTCTTCTCTGTCAATCATCTTAACTTTCATGAGCAAGCGCTCCTTGAATTCTTAGTTGAAAGGTTTAGTAGTACTTTAACAATTGCGGTCGGGTTTTTCTTACACTGAAAGTATTTTGAAAAATTATTTTTAAGGTATTAAAAAAAGTTTCTTTGTCAGTTGGAGGATCGGTAGGGGTTGATTCTTCCCTGAAAATTCATTTTCCACTATGAGAGAGAGAGAGAGGACTTTTTTAGGGGAACCACAGCGGAAGTTCCCACCCAAGGGAACACATAACGGGACAAAGGGCATCCGGAGATGCCTTGAGAATTGTTTTCCTCCAACGCCCAACAGTTTTCATTTTCCACCCTCTTCAGGAAAAGGGGGACGAAAGAAGAACATATTCTTCTTCTTCGGGAAAAAGTCAAACAAAATTCGTTTCAGTTAATCATTCTTTCCCCGATGAATAATTAACGAGAAAATCTCAACTATTTTTCAATTTAATAAATCCGGGAAATCTTTTTCACTGTTGGAAAGAAAAGATAGGGGAGGAATGGGTAAAAGAGACTCCATTGTGAATTTCTTTTACTTTTCCACCTGCTCTTCGAAAGTTACACCGATAGAGCTTTCGGCGATAAAGACCGGTTTTTCAGTATCTCCCGTATTTACTTTTTCACCCGAAAGGAGATGAGGATTGTGTTTGTCCGGTTTCAAAGCTGCGGGAACAAGTTTTCCAAGAGGAAAAGAAAAAAAAGGGTTTTGATCAGACGAAGAAAGAGGAAAAATTGATGCGAACGGCTCAGAAGGAAAATGGTGCGGAAAAGCGGGAACAAGAATCGCGTCCTCGAAAGAAATGGAAAACCTTTTGACGCGAGTGCATCCGAAAAAGAAAAGAAGGAAAACAAGAGAAAACCAATTCAGGAACGATAATCATGGATTACTGTGGGATTGAGTCGGAATCGATGGCAAATCTCGAAATTGTGTCGCACGTAGGGAAAAAGGAAAAGAAAAGACGGATTCTTTCTCCGGGAAAGCTTAATATTTTCCATCAAAGATGAGAAAAGAAAATCCGGTGACCTTTGTCCGACTCCCCTTCTCTCTCTCTCTCTTTCTTGGATTTATAAGGAATAAAAAAAATTTCCTTCGAAGCTTTGTTCGTTCGGGATTCCTCTGGTCTTTGAGGATATTTCGTGGTAAAGTGGACCGTTCTGCAGTCATCAACGGAAGGAAAACAGGAAAGAAAGGCCCAGAGCGAAAAAAAAGAGAACGGAAAGGAAAAGAAAAGTCGAAAGAAATTCCTGTGAGAGTTGAAAACTCGGGAGGGAAAAACTATAAATCTCGTTAACGGAGGCCAGGAAAAAACCCAAAACCCGGCAAAAGGGGGAGGGGAAAAAAAAAACAGAGGGAGGGGGTGCATGAGATACTCCCGGATGTACTCTCAGCGTCTCTCGAAATTAATAACTCACAAAAACCAAAAAAAAAAAAATCGGAAACGGAAACATAAAACAAAACAAAAGTCTCTTAATCCATTTTCCAGTTAATATTTTTTTTTAGTGGATGCGCTTCGTTAGCATTTGGTTTATTTTTGCATTTTTATCCCTCTGCTGCCCTCCCCCCTCCCCCCCTCCCCTTCTCCCTCCTTTTGTCCATCACCACTCTGATGTATTCCGTTAGTCGTTTTATGAGTTACGTCGTTAAAAAACAAATAATGAAGAGGTGAGGATTTGGCAAAATGACAAAAATTCATTGCGACGGGATGTGCTTTTGCTTTGCCTCCCTCCTCCCCTCCCCTCCCCGCCCCGCCACCCCCTTCACCCCCCCGTGCATGGAATCAACTACAATTTGCCAAATATTTGGCCCCGGATGGATAACAACAACCGGCAGACACCTGTTGATCGTTTTGTTTAGGTTTTTTTCGCTTTGGGGAAGTGTCTGGAGTCTTTCATCTGCAACCCTTCATCCCCCCGTCGATGGAATCCATTCCGAGTGAAGTTAGCGGGCAAATTATAATTCCTGACTGAATCGGAAGTTGAAATCGCGGCGTCATCCTGAAAAAGACGCCCGGGGGAACTCCTCTCAAAGGAAAGGATAAAAGGCAGATTCCTCCCCAATCTCAAAAGCATGCACATAACCGATAGAAAAAGTCAAAGAAAAGGGAAATGTCGGGGGGTGGGGGTGGGGGAGAGGACATGAAAACCAAAATCAAAGAAATCTCCCCCGATAAAAGAGGAGAAGGGAAAAAAGGGAAAGGAGATAAGATAAACATGGGAGATGCGGGGTGAGGGGTATTGCAAAATTCGTGGACAAGCCAAATAGTTTACTTAATTTATTTGCTTACGACCTGAGGGTTTTCCTTTTAAAACTTTTTCTTTTTCCCGACCCGCTTCCACCCCTTCCAGTGAATTTTTCCTCAACGGAGTGAATAATGGAGGGATTTCTACAGAAAGCAGAAGACCTCCCTCTGTCAGAGTGATTATTCTGGACAGCGGGGGTTCGTGGGACACCTGAGGGTCGTTGCTCTCAAGTGGCTCAAGAATGGGTTCCCCGCCACGTGCCATCCCTTCGCTGTTATTTAAGACTAAGGGGCGCACTTCAACCCCCTCTGGCAGATAGGGCTTCCTCCTCGCCTTTCAAATCTATATCTTAATATAAGATACGGTAGTATATTTCCTGAAAAACTGAATGCAACTCGATAATCCCACTGCACTTATCTATAAATAATATATATATAATTTTTGAACTATTTTTTTATTTTTATTTTATATTTTTATTTATTTTAAAGTTAATATGACTTCAGTATTTTTAAATTATAAATTATAATTATAAAATATAATTATAAAATATAAAATGAAAGATTTTTTTACATTTTTTAAATTCTAAACTCTAAATATCGAACACTAACTTTAGATATCAAATCTGCAACTAATTCTGTGAAAATCTAAAAAACTACTGACCCTAAATCCAGACTAACTAATTACTATCAAACCTAAAAATAATTAGATGAAAATTGTGAAAAATGTTTAATACACAATGAATATAATGCGTTCAGTATTTCAAGAAATACAATATCCACCTCTTAATCGAATACTTTGCCCACTGTACTCAAAGTCAACCCTTTAACAGCAGAAAGGAATTCGTAAAGTTATCTAAACCTAAACAGGTTTTCTTATTATTGGAGAAATGAGACAGCGCAGATAATTCTTTGGAAATCGGTTCAGTGGTTCTTTAGATATTAGATAATAGAAAACGGTGGACACACTAACACACGCATTCCTTTAACAGATTTGTATATTAGTGTGAATATGATAACATTACCACCCTCGGGAAAACCCCTCCCTACAAAAACTAAATACAGTAAGGCCCCGCATAACGAACGCCTCGCACAACGAATTTTCGCACAACGAACGCTTTTCGTGGACGAAAATGCGACTCGTACAACGAACCTGTCCCGTATAACGAACCATTTTTTGGGGATTTCCTATTATTTTTTTTGGGCAATCGATTTCTTCGAAAGGACATGCCGCCAAATTCTTTTCCAAACAGTCCTTTTCCAGGAAATTTGGAGGAGCAGTGACTGTTCCTCCATCCCCTCCTGCCCTTTTTTAAACTACACCAAAATTTGCCTGTTATTGTTCTGTTGTTTCCTGAAGTGACTGTCTGAAGAAGTGTCCATGAGACTTTACAAGGCCTTAAATAGTGTGTGTTCCTCCTTATTTCATCTCCTCATGGTCCACTAACATCATCTCTTGTTCTTACTCTGTTCATCTCTCAGATAAGGGATAAACATAGGAAACTGCGCATTGATTTTTTGGCAATTTTTTGCTGCCGCTCGGAACGGATTAATCGGTTAAACATAGAAGTATATGGGAAATTGTGTTTCGTACAACGAACGATCCTTACAACGAACGCATCCCGGGAACGAATTACGTTCGTTGTGCGGGGCCCCACTGTAATTTTAAAGTGGAGACTCGTTTGAATAAGGTTTTTCAATGTCTGAAAAAAATCAGTTATTTAGTTTTATTACAGAAAGGCGCCATTACCTCAAAACGGCCATTCTCATCCCTAAAACGGTTCTAAATTAAAAAAAAATAATTTATCGAGCAACCTCAATTTACTTCCGGTCCCCAAAATTCTAATTTAAAAGGGGTACAAATGACAATGAACTCCTCACGGGGTTAATCAACCGTCCACCGAATGACATCCAAAGGGGTAACACTCTCAAACCTAAAATCCATCAAAAAGAAACAATTTCTTTTAGGGTGGGGGCTCTTCTCCCCAATTTAATTACAAAAATTTTGTTTTCTACGAGGCGCCCTCATATTTATTTATTTATATGTTTTCTTTATGACTTACGAGGGCAATATTCGGTTACCCTTAGCTCTTACATTTTTTGCTTCTGGTTTCCACCCCTCGTTTCCCTCCCCTCTCGCCCTAAACGGAATTCAATTTGAAGTCAAACTCATTTTTTGTTTATTTACATTTCCCCCTTTTTGTAGGCGCCACGAGAGTAATTAGGAATTAAAGAACAATCGCGTCTTTGTCCTCTTTTTTTTTTTTGGGGGGGGGAAGGCGTTTGGTTTCGAAAGGGGAGTTAAAAGATCCGGTCGATTTGGTTCCAATGAAAAGTAATACGAAAAGGGAGACTCAAAATAAATGGGCCGCGGAGACATGAAATTAAAAAAATAATATGAAAGAGAAGGAGGAAAGAAGAGAAATCATCCGCAAAGCAACCCCTTCAGGTCTGAACACTTTAAAAGGTGTATCGAAAAAGGGATGAAAGAGGGGGAGAAAATCTTTCGACCCAGTGATGAATTTTTAAAAATAATAAAGAAAAAAAAAGCGGAAAGGTAGGAGAAATAAGATGAAATAAAAAGAAAAACCGAGAGGGAGAACGGGGAAGGGGGAAGGAAGGGGGAGGAGGAGACGGGAAGAGGGCGGTGGGAGTAACGAAATAAAGGAAAAATTAAGGAGGCGAACGGAAATTGGATCTGGTAAATTGTAGAGAGATGGAAGATATACAAAGAGCGGAAAATGACTTTAAATCTGGAGGAGGAAAAAGAAAAAAGAAAACGGAAGAAATATGTCGCTGCGGAAAAAGGGGGAGGAAAATGTAAAAGGAATTGAAATATTAAGGTGCCTCCACCCACATGAGACGGAAGTCGATTTCGATTACACGGGGGCGGGGGACGGTGGGGGTGGAAAGGGAGAGGGCGGGATCGGCATTCCCGTTGACCTCAGCAAAGGTTTCTCTAAGATGAAGTGTCGTCCGGGGGGATGATCCTTTGTTTTGCTCAATTAAACTTCATGGAATTTTTCAACCCCTACGGTCTGCCCCGAATCTGAATAGGACAAACGGTTTTCTTACCCCCAAAACGTCTCTTCCTAAGAAAACCCGCAAAGAAACACAAGACGATGCCACCCTCGCAGATCGCAAAAAGGGATGAAATTCCTGCCCCTATTTTGTTATTAATTAATTTGAAAAATTGAATCGGATTCGAAAACGGAAACTGAATTATTAAGCAGCTAATCCTCTTCCCTTTCCCTCATTTCCCATTGTTGCCCCTTTGCCTTTCACCCCATTGTTTTGTGACAAACCTCCGATTCCGGAGCTTATTGACTTATTTTTTTTTCACTAATTATATTAAAAACCATTTCACAGAAGCATTAAAATTTAATGAAATTAGCGGATGAGTGCAAAAAACGCCCCTTGTCAGTCGTGGGAGGGTAAAAAGCAGAATGCACCCCTCGGGATTCCACTCTTTAAACAGTCAGCACACGAATGAAGGGGGTGTTTTCTATTGTAGGACCCCCAAACTGCAGATCAGGTCGATTTCCTCCCCCTGTCATTTACATCCCCGTCGTTTTTAATTACGACCCCCTCCCTTAAAACTTATTAAACAGTTTCGGGATGAATTTTTCAAACGAGCTAATGTTAGGAGTTCCTCCCCCGTCCCCCCAATCTCCTCCCTTAACTCCTTCGCGACAGTTTATTCGGGGAAACCGTGCAATGTTAATTACCTTGATTTCGGCGATGATTAATTAGTTCAATCAATCTCTAACCGCAGCGTTTACATTTCCCGTATTTTAATTAATTTAATTGTCATTAGAAAATGGGGGGAGGGTGGGGGAGGGGGCGCTGCGTCTCCATCCGCACCTTCGGCTCTCCCATCAACTTGATGAGATTTCGGGTCTGTTTCTTCTCCAACAGCCCCCCATCCCTCCCCTCGTAACATCTGGCTAATTGGGAGGATCTCTGGCGCTTTACCAAACCCACTTTCCCGATTCTTCCTGTCTTCCTCGTCATCGTTTCATTCATGTCTTTCTCAGTCATATTCCGGCTATGGGTTTGTTATAGTTACTGTCCTCCCTTATTCAAATTGTCCAAACACGTGAGAGAGTGAGGCTTTATGTGTTTTATGCATTACTCCCAATTCTTTAAATACAATATATTTTGTATTGTTTAAATTAAACTCAAAATAAACATCCGCTATCGTTAATTAAATCTTTCCAATATAAATTCAAATAATATTTGAATATATGTATTGTTTATTGACGTTTCATACGCTATGAATAATCATAGAGAAATTATTTTACAAAAAGATATTAACTGAATACGTAAAATATTTTTTAAGTCATTTTTTTTGAATTTGTTTCGATTTTTTGTATTTCGTTTAACTTCGAAATTTTGTTCGTTAAACGGTTCGTTTGTCCGTACAGAGCTTGACAATTAAGAAGAAGAATCAAGTAACGAGTGGTCCATAAGAACAGCCGTCATTTTTTGAGTTTGTGACCCGATCGCATTCTAAGGAGATTGAGAAAATAATTTAAAATTGTATGCGATTGACATCTTTTAAGAATGTGTTATGAATTTTTTGTCAAATGACAGTTATTCCGGGGTTTGAATGAATGTGACGTCACAATATTTTGGTGATTGTCGTTTGTTGTAATTGTAATTTCAGGTTAACTTTTTTGTAT
Source organism: Brueelia nebulosa (assembly GCA_028293925.1). Lineage (NCBI taxonomy): Eukaryota > Metazoa > Arthropoda > Insecta > Psocodea > Philopteridae > Brueelia > Brueelia nebulosa. The sequence goes on from JAQIBA010000108.1 coordinate 90,009, forward strand.
TGTCTAATTCAGTGATGGCCAACCTTTGATAATGTGCGGGCCAAAGTTGAGTTTGGTGTAATTTCGCGGGCCACAACGTATAAGAAAATTATATTAGTTTTTACTCTTTCTTCTCATTTCCCCTTTTCTCTTTTTCTCTTTCTTCTCATTTTCTTCTTTTCTCTACGCTCCTACTCTCACGGCTATTGCCTTCGCCTCTTTTTCCGGTTTTACCCTTTTTACAACATTTTATGGAAGCAGTCCTTTTGACTTCTATGACTTCTGTTTTAAAAAAGAAGGGAAACCCAAAGTATTTAACGGAATTCGAATGTGACAACACAAAGCACTCAGCCATCTTTTGTTTAAATACAATTTTTTTCTCTTAATTTATTTTGATGTATACAAACGAGAGAGGAATGAATGTGTGCGCACACTTTTTATTATATTTCACCTTTTTTATTTTATTTATTCTTTGTTTAGTTTAGTCAGTATTAACTACCCTCTATGATGTTCTCTTTTGTGTTGTGTTTCAATGTCGAAAGTCAGAAATTTTATTTTTTTCTCAAAAAAACCAGATACGTTCTATGAGAGGGAATAAAATTAAGATGGAGGATGATAATAAAAAACCAAAATATAATCGCATCGCCCCATCGTTTTATTTTGGCTGCACTTAAACCTCAGAAAAGTTATTTTTCGCCTCATAGTTCATCTTAATAAAAACCGTTTAAAAAAAACACATGCGACTTAAAATGTTTTCGGTTATAATCCATCTCCGATTTCATTTCGAGACAGACATCGGTTAATGTTTCTTTTTTTTGGGGGGGGGGGGCAGGGGGCGAATCTTTCCCCCAGAGCGGTTACACATCGTAAAAATGGCTTGGCCTACAATAAGGAGCTGAAAAGTGTGGTGCGGTAGGAAATAAAGAGGAAAAAAATGGGTATCTCCCGGGAAATAGAGCGTGAGACTGTCGAGGGAGGGCACAGAGGGGGAAGACATGATCGAATAAATTAAAAGTTGTGCACGGGCAATAAAAAGGGCTTACGTCGGGGTATTTCGGCGAGGGAGAAGAACAAAAAGACATTTTAAATTTCCCGTAATGACTATCGAGACCTGAATGAGAAAAAAGGGGCTGCAATGGCGACATATATGTCTCCCCCGCCTCCCCCGGGGTGGGAGCTTCCCCTCCCGGGCTCAGAGTTCGCTCGGGCGGGGCGAGATTTATTCAGGTGTAATGATTAATTGGTGTAAATAATTTAGCTGTAGGAAATGATTGAAGACGTTCCTCCCTCTTGAACGCGTGACTGATTTCATGATCTTCATCTGTTAGTTCTCTTTCTTTCCTGTTCTCCCCACGTTCGAAACGTCTACCTTTTTTAAATTCGACGTGACAATTAAAAATTAGTTAACAACTGTAATAAAAAAAAACGAGAGTGGGAGTTCGTTAGTTGGCAGCTCCTTGGAATCCCTCCTGTTACAAAGGGAAACAGATTTTGTCGCCCCCACAGAGGGAGAAAATTCACAGGTACGAAAGAAGAAAGGGAGGAAAATAAGAAACAAAGGAAAGTGAATGAGTCAAAGGGCGAACAGATGCCAATGTAACCATGTTAACACATTGCATGGAACAGAGGGCCCCGAGGGCCCTATTTCATTTACGAATGAAATTTTTTCAAAGCCGGGGAGAGGGAGAGGTTCTGGTTTATTTTTATTTATCTCATCCAACCAATTGATTTACTTTAAAAGTTTCTTTTATGGCTAATTAAAGTTTCCTTTTGCCTACCGCCGAGTTCTCCTTTCTTTCCGCCGGATTTTTGGGAATTTTTAAAAGATAAATCAATCGTGTTTGCTTCTCTTTCACAATCCAATGGTTTCTGTGAAGGAATATTAGGGGCCACCATTCATCAATGACACTACAATTGTAATCACGTAGGGAAATAAATTCTGAATACAATGCCTTGAATAATGCAATATCCAACGTACAGAAATAAGTTTTTGTTGAATCAACGCTCAGATCAGTTGAAATTGTATTGTTGTATTGTCTGTCTGTTATATTGTGGAGGTTTTACCGGTAATAGCTGAAGTCACCGGTGACTCCCGCCATCAAAACCGCTTGCAACACAATATTATAACTCATTTTACGTCTGCGTAATCATTTTCTGGGAGTCTAGGAGGGGTGCATCTACCCCTCTGTCCCGTTGTCAAGGTTAAACTGTTTGGAGAAGAACTCTAACACTCCCGGAGGCAAAGGGGATGATATTGATTTTAAAAATCCCTAGCAAACTACCAAAGACTTGTAGGGGTGGATTATCGAAAATTCTCGAAGCGTCCCTCTCTCTATAGGGCACTTTCAGACCTGAATCACCGGTGAAACTTCCGTATTCGATCAAAAAAATTCCATCCCCCTCCCCCCACTTTAAGGCTCTAATCCGTTTTTTTTTAATCCAGTGAGCCCTTTCGCCGCCCTTTCCCCCAAAAATTTAATAACTTGCTAAGCCCGAAATTTTTTTTTAATTTTTTTAAAAATGAACTCCCAGCTAGTGCTCCCTCCTCCCCCGTGTTCACCCCCTCGTCCGTGGAATAAATAAATGAAAACAATATTTTATGAGCCTCCATCTCTCGATGTGCCTCCCCCGGCCATCTGGTCTAATTGGCGATATAAAAGCCGGTCGGAGGGCGCACGCATCATAAATCGAGGGCGGTAATGTAATTAGGGGAAGAGGGTCCAGGGCTTATGGCGGTAATTTGGTTACCTTGGAGAGGTCAACCATTTTAAGAAAGTGAAAGAGAAAAAAGGAATTGAATGAAGAGAATAATGGAGGGCGGAGGGGAGCGGGGCTGATATTGAAGGGAGGAAAACGTAATCTAATACCAAGATTGAATATGAAATTTTAATAAAGTTAGTCGGTGAGAGTAAGACGAAGGGATGAAGAAAGGCTCGAGGGTGGGTGCGAGGGGGTGGAAGAACATATTCAGAGTATCGACTTTCGTTCTCGCGAAAATGTTCAATTTTCCGTTGCCTGCTTTCTGGGAACCTTTCCTTCCGTTCATAATAGTTTGGGAAATTGAAGCTTTTCCAAGTGAAAACGGGAAGACTTTTAATTCCTCTTTTGCCCGCCCTCCCTCATTATCATCCCCTAAACAGGAAAAAAACGGGTGCGTTGCTTTTCCCAACTCCGCTTCAAAAGAGGAACGTTTGCAAATATGCCCAAGGTCATTTTATCCATAGCAGCTGCAGTCGCGAATACAGGTGTTGAGAATCAAAATTGAATGCAAACGCTTTGGGATTCTGATCCTTTTGCAAACACCTGTAATTTTTTCCAATTTCAACCCTTACATTGTGAGGGCGATTTTTGCTTCAAAGTAATTTTTTTAACAGCAATTAAAATTAGAATAATGGTAATTAGAGTCTATAATAATTAAGTGAATTTTGTATTGCAGAGAAAAAAGTTTAAAAAGCGGTTGAAATATGACAATATGAAGGGTAGTAAATGATTTTCTTTTCTACCCCTCTGTCTATGAGCTGTTATCTCACAAAAGACTACCCCGACCGCCGACCTCTGCCCACATCGAACACTAAGCCCCTTTCATTTGAAAACGGAAAGAAAAAAATTAATCAACAAAATAATCCTTTCCAATTTAACAAACACGAGTCGCGTGCATGCAAATCCCCGCCATCTTGCTTTTCTTTTCTTTCGCTCCCTTTGGATCTTTAATTCCTGCTCTTGTCCGCTTTCACCCTCCTCTTCCCTAAACACTTTTCTTGGGGTTTGCACCCCCCGAGTAAATTTGGGAAAACTGCACCAAAGTGATATATAAAACAGTGCCCATATGTGAGGGTTGGTCTTATATTAAAAGATGCAGGTTCCCTCCCGATAATAAAACCTCCCCAATTTCCACCCTTAATGAGATTATGTCGAAGGCAAACAAAACCGGAATCACCGTGACCGCATATAATCGAAACGGGCGATTAAGCAAGCACAAAACTTATTAAAAAAATTACTCGCGGGGGATGGGGGTGGAACCGAGGGGAGGACGCGCTAATAATGCAAACGGAATTCCGGCCACATGTTTTGTATCGGGCGAATGCTTAATTGCAATCGGGCGACGCATCCCTCCGCCCCCGCTTCTTAACAACCCTTCCACCCCCGCGTGTCCCCTACTTACTCGAGTATCCCGCTAATAAGTTGGTGAGGCCCTTCGTGTAGGCCGAAATGCCTTCCGCGGCGCGGTCCTCCTCGTCGTCATGGCGGTGCTTTGCTGACCTGAGGGCGTCGATGTCGTGGCGGAGTCTTTCGGAATCGTCGTAGCTGCGGCTGAGGCTCCCCGTTCGCAGTCGAATCGAGCCGAAGTTGTGGAGGCTTAGCTCATCCTTGGACAGTCCAAGGTCGTTGCCGGGAGCGTCCTTGAAAGGCTTCCGATAATCGGACACTAATCGATTGTCGATATCTCGAACGGCGTCCGACTTCTTGTACCCGCGCTCTTTTGTGATTTTCGACAGGAGCTCGTTGCTCTTCTGCAGGAACTCCGAGTTCTTGATGATGTAGTCCGGTTTTTTAAACGCACTTTTCTCCCCGTAATAATCGGAGTTTTTCGAGTCGGAAAACAAACTCTTTCGGAGTCTCTCCACTTCGATTTTGGACAGCTTCGGAATGTCCAACTCTTTCTTCGACCTCTCGTAGTCGAGCTTTTGGTAGAGATCGCCTATATCCGGTTGTTCGTACTTTCGGAAGTCTTTGCTCAGGTATTCCTTCGTGAACTCGAATTCATCTTTCGTAAGTTGGTACTCCTTGCTCGGAATGTCTTTCGCGATTATGCTGCTCGGCGATCTCGCGGAACTTCGCGTCAGATAATTCGACAGACCTGAAAAAACAGACGCGAATTAGTCCTCACTGTTCCATAGAGGAAATAAACCCGAATGGATTATTAATGCTAAGGTTGAGGGGAATGAGTCAAAAGAGAAGAGCGGAAACAAATTTGGAAGTTGGCTAATGGCCGTCGTTTTCGAAGCCAAAAAATTTGGCCAAAAGCACACGGGGGAGGGGGAGGGACAATAAAATTATGACTAATAACAAAAACAGGATTTTGGGAGAATCCCAGAATAATTTTGTCTTCACGAAGGGTTGATGAATCATTTCTTTGGTTGTTTAATTACTTTATTTTTCACTTATATTATGGGAATTACAGTTTAAAAAAAAACTGCTGTTAATAGTGAAAGTCTAAAAAGAGACAGTTATTCCCACTAAATATTCTAAATTCCGAATAGTTATTTCTAAATTTATAATTATAACAGATAAATATATAATCCGACCGCAATATATAATCTATATATTAGATCAGTGATGGCCAAACTTTGATAATGTGCGGGCCAAAGTTGAGTTTGGTATAATTTGGCGGGCCACAATTATATAGGAAAATTAAATATGGATTTTTAATATTAGTTTTTACTCTCTTTTAATTTTCCATTTTTCTCTTTTTATCATTTTCTCTTTCTTATCATTTATTCCTTTTCTCTTTTTTCTTTTTTTCTTTTTTTCCTTTCTCTTTTTTCCTTTTTCTTTTTTTATCTTTCCTCTCATTTTCTTTTTTTCTCATTCTTCTCATTTTCTCCTCTTTTCTTTTTCTCATATTCTCGTTTTCTCATTTTATATTTATCTTCTTTTCTCTTCCTTCTCATTTATTCCTTTTCTCTTTTTTTCTTTTTTCTTTTTTCTTTTTTCCTTTTTCCTTTTTCTTTTTTCCTTTTACCTTTTTCTCTTTTTCTCTTTCTTCTCATTTTCCACTTTTCTCTTTTTCTTTCTCTTTTTCTCCTTTTCTCTTCTCATTTTCTCCTCTTTTCTCTTTTTCTTCTTTTCTGTACCTTCCTGCTCTCACGGCTATTGGCTTTGCCTCTTTTTTCCGACTTTACCCTTTTTACAGCATTTTATGTAAGCAGTCCTTTTGACTTCTACGACAGAATTGATTCGAAAGGGTTCACGTAAATTTAAAATTTTACCGAAAGGTAATAAATAATTTAAAATTGAAAATTATTCTAACATTAGCGTACAGTCATAACCCTTTATTTAAAAATAAAAATGGACTAAAATCACCAAATACGTATTAAATTATTAATTAAATATATATTTATAATATGTAATCTAAATATATAATTTCACTAATGGAGTTATTTCATAATTGTTATTTTAATTTCCAAAATTGAGAAATATAATCCTTCAATTTTATATTGCTGAGGAAATGAAAAACTGACTTTTCGAAAAGTACCAATTAAAGCTATGCCTTCGAAGGCTCAATTTCCGAAAACATCCGAAAACCACCGAAGAGTGTTCGGTCCTCTCCGCCTTAACGAAACTTAATTATATCACAACCTTTTTAATCAGTTCCTTCAAAATGGATTAATGTTCTCCGGGAGTGCCGAACCGAGTGAGTGAGGGGGGAAATTACCCAATTACCCTAATTAAACAACGGACAGAATAATAATCATAATAAAAGTTGAGAATTGGAAAGACGGAGAGCTAATAAAAATTAGATTCGGAGGGAAAAACGCGGAAGAAGAAAATAACCTTTAAAACTAATCGGGGAGGTCGGGGGAGGGGGGGGTGGGTAATAAAGAAAATTTCTCGGGATCCGAGGGGGATGCGGGGACGCGGGGAGGGGGTTAAAAGGTAATCTGACGAACGCAATAACCTCGTAATTATAGTGAAAGTTTTCGGTTGAGGTCCCGAAGCAAAAAAAAAAAATGGCGAGCTCGACGCATTTGTATGCATACGGTAATTCCTACTTAAAATAAAAGGGAGACGAAGAGGGTGCTTCTTTTTTTTTTTCGAGGGCTCGCGCTGGTGATTTTCCACTCGTGACGATTAAAAAAAGCTCTCTCCCGATGAAATTGGCTTTTAGAGCCGTTTCAAACGGCGCTTTAAGCGAGGAAGCCTTTTAAACCGAGGGGGGACTCCGGGAAACTCCCCATTTTCGTCCGATGGGCCCTCACTTGGAGGGGAGGGGATGAAATGAAGCAGAAGACAAATTGAAGAAGGGAAATCCGATTTTCCGTGCACATTAAAAGCTCGCATTTATTATATCATGGGAAGACGCGGATTGACATAATTGGTTGGATTTATTAAAAAATGTAAAGCAGGGGATGGCCCGATATAGACTTTACGGGGGTGGGCGGAGGGGAGGGAAGGAGAGGGGGAGGGGGGGGGAGGAAATAAATCACGAAAGCCTTTGCCTTCGAATATACTGTATATTATTACGGTATAAAATTATGACGTCGTGATTTATAATGGAGGGATTTTGATGGAATAAATTTAAGGGTTTATCAGGGAAATGGGTTTCAGGTACTTGGTAGAGGGTGCAAAAGGGGAGGTTTTTATCATCCCTTCGGCCTTGAGGTTGTAATTATTTGTGCGCGGGTTTTTGGTGCCCCCGTGATTTCGGTCAAAGGGTTACGGGGATGAGTTTGTGTTTGCTGACATTTGCTTTCTGGAGGGAAATTTTCCGGCCAGTGTCATTAAGCAGTCGGAAAAACCTGAAAGGAGTTTGCAAAAGGCGCTAATGATAAATCCCAAAGGTGAGAAAATATTGGCGAAAAAAAGCGGCCAATTTTAAAATTATTTCACTCCCACAGCAAAAAACTTTCCCTTTTCCAGTTGGAAAAACTAAAAAGGGGAAAAAAAAAATCGCTTCGCTTTTCTTTCTTAGTCAAACAGCAAACAACAGCAAAACCATCTTCACTTTCTCCTACAACTTTCTCTCCTGTTTCTTCTGCTCTTTAAAAATTTATTTTTCTTGTTAATCACGAAGATCGTTTTCTGCTTTCATAATTTCCCCCGACCCCTCTTATTTCGGCTTTTCCCGCCCTCACCCTCCATCCACCCCCGTCTCCTCTTTCGAGAGATAAAAAATCCTTTCCAGAGGGAAAAAAGAGCTCTTTCTTTTTTTTTTTTATTCTAAGGGTTGCGCGTTCTCCATTTTATTTCCCCGCAGAGAAAGGACAAAAATGCGAAGTTTGGCGTGAGGGTGGAAAAACATCATCCCCCGCCGGTTGATTAAGGCTATTTTCAGGGAGGGAAGGGGGATGAAGAAAGGCTCTGTATGAATTGTGTTAATTTGAGGGGCGGAAGGTTAACTTTTGGGGGCGAATTTTAAGCTTTAATTAAAAAATGAAAGTTTTTATTGAGATGATTTTCTCTCTCTCACTCTCGAGAGATAGGATTTCTTAATTTGGAGGGGATGAAGAGGTGAAAGGAGGTTTACTTTCCCTTCTCTCTCTCTCTCTCCTCCCCCCTTCTCTTCAGAGATTGAGGAGTCATGTAATTTGAGCTTTTCTTTAAAATAATTCCGCTTTCCTTTGGGGTTGTTTTTCATGTGGTGTAATTGAGGGGGTGGCAAAGGTATGAATTATTGTAGAAACTCGCTTTTGCATTTCACCGACAGGGAAACCCCGACGAATTAAGGGAATCCAAAGCGTAAAAGAGACAAAGTCTGACTTTATAATTCCGAGAAAACCGTGATGAGAGTAAATCCCACAGAATAAAGGCGTCAGCAAGAAAGAGGAATAACCGTTGAGACGAATAATTTCCTGCGATTGTTCCGAGAACGGTCCGTCTGTCCTTTCATAAAATACACGGGAACAATGGGAGCAGATGACCGGTTTTCTTTCCAGCCGACATGGGTGAGACAATGAGGTGGAAATTCGCTGCCCCTTTTATGATGACGATCCCATTCAGGGAAGAAACCCTTCGGAAACTCACGAGAAGAGACCGGAAACTGATGAGTGCGGCTTATGCAAAACCCACTTGTTCATTATTGCCCTTCTCGGGATCGAACTGTTGCCACCGCAGAAGAGTACTTGAAAACCCATTAATGTGGAGTACTCACGAAAGAGATACCAAAAGAGCGAAATGGTCGAATCCTCCAAAGACAACAAAAAAAAAATTCAAATGAACTGTTTCCGTTCGATAAAAGTGAGCTTTTTTTCGAAATGAAAACTGTTCCCTTTTGCAATAAAAAAACACTCGTTAAACTTTTAATTTTCTTCTTTCGGACGGTTTTCTCACAATGGGGAAAATCGGGAAAATCGACACTGTCATACTATTGAATTTTAAATTTCCCGCGATTTTTCGGTTTTGATCGGTCACAATCGCGCACGAACACCTTTTTCATTTCCGGTCGAAGACCGAGTCCAAAAAAATTTTGAATTTGACGCCACTTTGAATGGAAAAATTGAGTAAATTTAAAATGGCAGCCGTCACTTAAAGTCGAAAACCGTTAAAAAAGACATAAAATTTCTACGGTAGAATAACAATATTGATTTGGAGTTTTAATGAGAAATTATAATTTAAGTGGTTTCCAACATTTCGTAAAAATGGTCGCACAATTTTTGAACAACCGGAAGTGGAGAAAAGGAAAGGCAGTTTCCGCTCCGGGTAATCACATCCGGTTTTTATTGTATCAATCCCATATTGAGATATAATAAGTATTGACATACTTTTTCGATGTTTTTCGATGTGTATTCGATCAGAGGAAACTCGCGTCGGTCATTGTCACTTTGACCGCAAAGAGAACGGAACACTCGCGGCGAACACGCACTCGAGAACCCACCCTTCTGAATAAGGGATGAAAAAGTATAGGGAAACAAAACTCACCGAGGTTGCGGTGATTTTCTTCCTCCGAGAAAACTCCTATTTGACTGATTCCGTCGCCGAGTTCCCTCACAGAGGGCGCTACTGCGTCTGCCCTCGCCCCGGCGCATGCGTCCTTGAGCTCGGTTTCCCCTTCCAGGCCGTAGTTTCCTCTTCGATCCGTCTCCATGGCAACCTCTTGTAAAAAGATTTGTTTATTTGTTTCCCTATTTGCCCCCTTTTGCAGCCTGTTGATTTCTTTTCTCTCCTCCCGACTTTCCTCTCCTAATTATGTTTTTTTCTCTTTTTTTTGGAAGACTTTGAGCTGCTTTTTGGCATTCGTCGATATTGTGGGACGTCAGCGGCGCTCATGCGGGTTTTCCTGCAGAGAAGATAAATGCAAATGAGGGAAACTCGGATGAGGGGTGGAAATAGACGGACTGAATAAGTCCCTCTGGGAGGCACCTGAGGATCTTCCCTTATTTTTTTAGTTAATTTGTCTTTTCTGCGTGGGTATAGTGGGCGATTAAGTTGTGAAAATGCACGAATTGTACCTAAGTTCGGTGTCAAGGGGATGAAAAATAAAAGGGTAACATAAACTAAGCGTGAAAAGTATTTTCCCAACTCCCATTTGCATAGTTTTTCTATTTAAAAGTTTTGAAATAGAAAACAATTGTTAGAAAAAAAAATAACGGAAGGAGAGAAAATAGAAAAAGATAGATTAAAAGAGGAGATGGGTGAATATAAGATAGAATAACGGGGCGGCCCTAAATTCAGAGAGATTAGAATCTTAATGTCCTCTTCTTCATGAGGTTCTCTAATAGAATGAGATTTCCTTCTCTTCACCTCTCCAAATCCAGGTGGAGCACCCGAATTCTGCACTCCCCTCTCTCGGGGGGAGGGGGAGGAGATGTGAAGTCGGTTTTTGTGGGGTTCAAACGCCAACTCATTCGCATAATGAGGACGTCAGGAATATTTCCCATCAGAAATTTTCAAGCTTTATGCTTCCGCCATTATTATAATTTTTTAACATTTGCGTATTTTTATCTTTTGGTCGACTAACACTACAACGACTTCACACAGAGAGCGATTATTTCATTGTCATTCCGTTACCTCCAACTAATTTTCTTTAAATTTGGTGTTTTCTTTAATTTTTGTGCAGAATTTTTCAGAAATTCAAAAGAGGGCCGATACAAATTTGAGTATATGATGTCACTTTTGATACTTCCCCAATAACACCCTTATTTCTCAATTAAATTTATCAAAGATAAAGATGAGATGAAAATTAGTTCAAATGAGTTAGCATTCAGCATAATAATGTAACATTCACTAATGAAAAAAATTAAAACTCGATATGATACAGCAGTGATGTCTAACCTACGGCCCGCTCTTTTATTCCTATATTCACATATATATTTGGTGATTTTAGTCCATTTTAAATTTAAATAAGGGGTTATTCTAATATTAGAATAAGTTTCAATGGGAGAATAACTTCAATTTGAAAGTCTTTCTTACCTTTCGACAAAATTTTAAATTTACGCGAACGCTTTCGAAACCATTCGAATTCCATTATACACTTTGGGTTTCCCTTCTTTTTTAGATTCTGTCATAGAAGTCAAAAGGACTGCTTTTATAAAATTTTGTAAAAAGGGTAAAACCGGAAAAGGAGGCAAAGGCAATAGCACTGAGAGCAGGAACGTAGAGAAAAGAAGAAAATGAGAAAATGAGAAAATGAGAAAAAGAGAAAAGAGGAAAATGAGAAAAAAGAGAAAAAAAGAAAATGGGAAGAAAGAGAAAAAAAGAAGAGAAGAAAATGATAGGAAAGGGAAAAGTGGGAAATGAGAAGAAAGAGTAATAACTAATATAGTTTTCTTATACGTTATTGCCCACCAAATTACACCAAACTTAACTTTGGCCCGCACATTATCAAAGGTTGGTCATCACTGTGATAGAGTATTATATCTCAGACGCTTGGAGATAACCCGAAATCTGATTTACTGTACAGTACACTGTCTGAGGGGGCACTACAAGTGGTTTTATAACATTTATACAGTATAAATAAACAATTACAAAAGAAAAAAATTAAAGCTCAACATGAGTCGCTGTATATAACCCGAAATGTGGTCAGAGATTACAATATACTGTCTGAGGGAGCACTGGAAGGTGATACGAATGGATTTATAACATTTACAAAGTATAAATGAACATCAAATAGTCCCATACAAAGAATTAGAATTGTATGAAAAAGTTGATCTCCCCTAAGATGACTCCTCAGGTGTCAATAAGAGAAACTAAAAGGACAAAGTACCCATAGGTCGGTATTAGAAAACATTCTAATAGGAACAAAAAGTCAGAAAATAGTTTGTGTTCCGGAAAAAATTATGTGATTTGTATAAATGTGTTGCAATACAGTATAACCTCATTTGAAGAATGATACGAAGTAAATACGAAGAAAAATTGCCACAAATCGAGCGGTTTAAGGTTGGGTGTCAAATGTGACACCTCTGGCCGTTCTACATAGTTCAATTTTCCACTCGTTATAGTGTTAACACTAAGAAGACCCATTTAAATGTTTTTATGTACTCAAAGTGGAATTTACTTAGCGTATTACATCATTGACTTTTGTTTCTTCCACCGGTGATCCGTTTCCTTAAAATAAGGAATTGGTGATCACTTCTCTTAATTGCCTTAACTCTTTATAAAATGAGTGTGTGATTTCCTGGCAGGTGAAAGAATCACCAAAAAATGAGGATAGTTCTGTTCCTGGCTGTCCAGGTTGTCCCGTTTTGTAAGGAATTGTAGTTGCCAAAAACCGGTATACTTCGCTAACCGCATTAGTTCCGGTGAATTGTTTATAAATGGAAAAGGGTCAAGAGGCAAAAGGATGGATGAAAGGGATGCGGGGGTGGGAGGGGGATGCTCGGTCGAGTATCGGAGGGGGAGGGAGAAAAGATTTATGGAATAAGAATCTTCAGCCATCTTTTCCACTCTGTTTGTTTTCAGTGGGAGTTTGTCGGTTTGCAGGAGGGAATGACGAGCTTTGGTTGCCCCATTCGCGATCCAATCAAACCCCATTCCGGAAAATGAACCAATAAATTAAACGGAAGTTACAAAGACGTTACATCCGCTTTCGAGTGGAACGATGTGTCGTCTGCTTTGTATTTTTCCTCTCCTCTCTCTCTCTCTCTCTCTCTCACTTTCTCACCTTTCATTTTCGGATTGATAACCAAAGACAGGATCGGGTTCAACAAGTGTGAAATTGTGAAATTCATTTAGGCAGAATGCGGGGCGAGCATTTATAGGACGTTTACCCCCATAAAAACAACCCCCTCCGTCGTTCCACCACCAAACGCCGCGGGAACATGCAAAATGTGTGGGCTTTTTCCCTGGAAGATTTTGCGCTTAATTCCGGGAGACTTCTCACCCTCCTTTTCCATACCAATCGAAAGACATAAAAACATCCCTTAAAACTGTGGTAATTTTGAAAAAATTTATGATTTACTTTTTTTTAATACTTCGATTTTAAAAAATAAAGGTTTCCATACTAATTGAAAAGCCATTAATGTCTAAACGTCGGAGTTAATTTGCTTTCCTTAAATAATGTGGAAAAAACCCCTTTGACAGAATTATTTAAAAGGGGGTTGAAAAATAAAATCGAAAAATTACCCCTCACATAACTGTTTTTTTTTTACGTGGAAAACCTTTGCATTATAATAGCGGAAGAATTTTGGAGGCGACTGTTTGCGTTGGCTTCGAGCAAAGGGGGCGGAAACATCCCCCTCCCCGACCGTCTGCACAGGAAGGGTGAAAACCCCCTCCCCCCGCGGGCGAGCCAAGACGGAAAACAAAAATCAATCAAAACTCATTGAATCAATCAATCAAACTCAACCCCAAAGATTGATCGATAACCTGCTCGGGAGGGGGATGAGGGTGGGAAAGCGAAACCTGGGAATAAAAAGAACCGAATTCTTTCAAAGCTTCCGCGCCTGAATATTTAAGCTTTTTCCTTTAAAAAAAAAAAAAAGGAAATTCTATCTTTCCTTTGAAGAATTTTTCTCCCCTCCACCGCCCTTCTTCCGTCTACCCCTTTCCGATTTTCTTCTTCCTCCCTTATAAGAGCAACATACGATTGAAGAAATTTTTATCAAAGAAGATGTCTTACTGGAAAAGTTTTTAGGAAAATGTTTTAGTGGAGCAAATTGGATTTGTGAAAAGTTGAAGGGTGTTTTTTGACTCGGGGCATTTTACTTTCAAAACATAATTGATGTCAGAAATTGCGCTTTTCTCTCGGCCTTATTCCTCCCTCTTTGTCACTTCTCGGGTACCTCCACAGGGGTCGTTTCGAGAGTTCAACCCCTTCGGCAAACCGATTGTTTGGGGGGGGAAAGAGTTATTTTTCAATCGATGAGGAGATGTAAATGGAAATGAACGAATAGAGAATACACAGAGATGAAACCGTAAGGGTTGAAAGTCATCGCTCCCTTATTTTAATACCACCAATGGTTACTCTCATCAATCATTTGCTATCGGTGTATTAACCGATAGAGTCGGACGGTTTGCACTTCCATTGTTCTTCGACTTTCTCGTTCGGGTAATATTTTCCTCCCCCGCGAAAAAGGGGAAAAAGTAATTGAGGAAACGGAAAGTGGGAATAAGAGCCAATGCGGAGATTTCTAAGAATTCCTTCCGCTTTTGAGGGTGGAAAAATCTGTTGAAGTGGAGAGGTCACGGAGGAAACACCAATAACGGTCACATCCACTTCGCTTCCATTACTCCCCACCCGGTCGACACTAAATTTATTCCCCCGAGAGGGGGTGGAAAACTCTCCCGGAAAAACCAACTCATTTTCTTTTTCAGATAAAAATCTCCCGGTGCATTTTGAGGGTGAGAATGCACAAAACCAAACCGCGGACGGAAAACTTCCCCTCCGAGGGTGTCACCGAAGGGGTCGGGGATTTTTCAAATTTGAAATTTGATGGTAAGTTGGAGTAATTTTCCCCCCCTCGATTCGAAAGTAGGGATGATAAGAATCGATAATAAATCTAAGGGGTAGAAGTCAGGTAGGAAATTTACCCCCGCGGAGTTCATGCTTCAATTATGTTGAAAATTCCTTAAAATGTTGAGGTATTTGGAAAACATTTTCAACCCTTTTCCTGTGACTGAGGCTTCCTTGTGCTTTCAGTTGTCACTGGGGATTTTTATACCGGACTGTTTCAAAGGGGTGAGTTTCGGATGCACTCAACCGGACGATTATGAATGTTTCATGACGAACGTTGGTTTCCGGTAATGTTTTATTCTCTCTGAAATCCTCGTGCGACGTTTTTCCATCCCTTTCATCAAAGTTCTCATTTTTTAATTAACCCTTAAAGGGGTGAAACTTGATTTAAAAGTGAATTATCTCACCCTTGGCATCTGTTTGGTTTTGTCAATAGTAATAATCACACGTTGGTTGTTGCGTGTCTGCAACCCCCACTCAACTCCTTCTCCTCTCGGCTGTTCGTCGGAAATGTCTCCTCCCCCGGGCTCTCATAATAATAAAAACAGAGTGGTTTTCCTCCCCCTTCCTCCCTTCGTAAATATCACACTCAAGTGAGAAGAAAGAAGCGCTCAAGTGCTCATTTTCTTGAAGGCCACTTGGACCCCTCTTTGGAGCTTTTTCACCCCTCAAAACACCGAAACCCCTCCGTTAATGTTCTCCTGCATTTTTTGCACTCATTTTGACATTCGGTTGTACTCTTTTGGGGTGTAAGAGGGGGTGGTGTAAGTGGGAGAACGAAAGAGAGAGTGGCTGTGCTTGTTTTTCCGGTTTGGGGGTGAGAAGGGGCGAAGGGGAGAGTGGGGAAGCGTCCTGCCGAGGAAGAGTTGAACAATGCAGGACAGGGCAGGTCGAAGGGGTGGATTAACGAGGGGTATTCTTTCCTCGGCACTTGATTTACCTATTCTCTACTCCCCGGGCGTCAATTTGAAGAATTAATAGCATTCAATTTTTTATTTCCTCTGATTGCTGTCATTCAGCGCCCCGAGTCTCGTTTCACCCCCGATTCACCCCGGCTTTGTATTTTAATATGATTGACGATCTCCGGGATTTTCTTCGGGGAAAGGCTCCTGTGGGAGGACTCGTCCACTTGTTGGCTCCCTCCCTCCCTTTCCTTTCATCGTGGGGGATGCAGTTTTAAGCAAACTCTGCCCCCCGCGGTCGCTCCACCCCCAACCCTTCGGCTCGCGCTCATTATAACGGTTCACAAAACCAAATATTTGTACTGTTATTAAAAAAACAAAAGGGGGAGACTTTTTCGACGGTTTTGAAAGAAAATATTTTTAATAAGGGCGGATCCTAATGTTTTCGGTAAGGGGTGAAATGTCGAGATCGCACCGAACGGCCAAATGAATATTTGTGTTGAGGGGTTGAGAGTCGGAACCGTTTGACGTCCACTTTGATCGAGGGAGGGTTCCTCCAATCCGCCGCCCTCGAAAACAGATAAAATGGACAAAAAGCGATTCATTATTTTGAGTTTGATATCGATTTTGTACGTGGACGCTGGCGTCCTTGGTGTGGTTTTTTTCAGAGCAAATAAAGGAAATGTTTGAAGAGGGCGGTTGTTAATGGCGCCGGGACACGTGTGGGTTTAGTGTTTGCTCAGCCCTCACCGTTCGACACATTATCGCAGCGGGTAATCAAATGTCCTTCTGTTGACCCTCCATCCCCCCTCCATCCCCCCGCCCCGCCCCCAGCACCCCCGGCCGTGTGTCCGCTCCCGTGTGAAAAGGATGAAAAATTAATTAGCCCGCTTTTCTCGCTTCCCTCCCCCGCGACGGTGACCCGGGGTGGTGTCCCTTTGATGCACTTTTCCCCAGATGAAAATTTCGAGTGGAAAATCCCCCGATGACGTTATTTGAAAGCTCTCTCAAGATCAAAAAGTAGGTTTTTGCAGAGAGCAGTTGCATTGGAATGAAAAAAGTGGAGAGTGGATTAAAAAAGGGGGATGTGAAAAAATGCACAAAAGGGTTGAAAGGAGACGAAGCTTTCAGAAGACGGGGTTGTGGAAGAAACTAAACTGACTATGAGAACATTGGAAAGAAAAGAAAGGAAATGAGGAAAAGAAAATGATAAAATAGAGGAAAAGATAGGAAATAAAACAGGGAAATAAGCGATTGTGGGGAAAAAAAAAAATAAAGCAAGAAGTAAAGAGAAAGAAAGAGGGGGAGAGATAGAAAATGGTAGAAAGAATGAGAACATGGAAGAGAGAAAGAGAAAGAAAGAGGGAGAAAGAGAAAGAGAAAATGGGAGAGAGAGAAAATAGTAGAAAGAAAGACAACACGGGAGAGAGAAAGTGAAAATGGGAGAGACAGAAAGAAAGAAAAAATGGGAGAGAGAGAAAGAAAGAAAAAATGGGAGAGAGAGAAAGAAAGAGAAAATGGGAGAGAGAGAGAAAGAAAGAGAACATGGAAAAGAGAGAGAAAGAAAGGAAACATAGAAGAGAGGGAGAGAGAAAGAGAGGGGCAAAGAAAAAATGGGAGAGAGAGAGAGAGAAAGAAAGAGAAAATGGGAGAGAGAGAGAGAAAGAAAGAGAAAATGGGAGAGAGAAAGAGAAAGAGGGAGAAACATAAATTGTGATGTTATTATTAAGGTATTTATATAAAATTGTCGTGGCACTAGACGACATCCTTTTCTTGTCTTTCCCAATTTAAAAAGATATTCTAAAACGCCCAATGGAAATGTCTCCATTTTCAAAGGTAAGAAAAGAGGAGATTTCCTTTGAAGAGAGCGAACGTCAGACTCGTTAGTCTTGAAAAACTTTTTAACGGTTTTCATTCCCCCCCTCATTCGCCCCCAATCATTACTTATAATTTTAAGGGAAGTTTTTCTTTCTTCTGCATTGTCTTCTCGGGTGCTGACGCTGCCATTCAGTGGGTCATCAACAGCACAAAAATGCTGCTGGAAATCATTTTTGCGGTTATCCTTTTTTTCCGGGAACTCAATGATTTTGAAAATGAGTTCGTTTTTAGTTTTCTTAAAGAGTATAAACAAATGTTTCAGTTTGGAAATAAAAAATGATTTGAGTTGAAAATTTAAAAGTTGAACCACCGAAAAGTCACAATTTATCAGAATACAACCTTTTGTTAAGAACCCCCCGTCGTCTGCTTCAAATTCATTTTAAATTCCCCTCTCCCCTCCCCCCTGCGCCTCCCCCTCTCCCTCCATCCCTTCGGTCGTTTCTCAGAAAAATACTCCGAGAAATTGAAACAACGCAAGAATTTAAATTGAAAATTTTTTCTTTCCTTTCCCCTTCACCTGAAATTTTTTTACTTTGGAGCAATTTTCCGGAAATTTATAATTTTGCCCCGCCCCCCACTCACCCCCCACTCGCCCCCTCCCCCATTCGGCTTTCCCTTTTCCTATCAGACTTTCCAAAACGTATCTCCGATGCTTTTGGCTGAATCAAAATTAAAATTTCAAATTAGAACCTTCCAACTCTGAGGGAAGACTAGAATTTGCAACCCCCTCAACCCCTCCCCACACATCCCCTTTGCTCTCTTTCAACTTTTTATCGTCAACTCAAATAAATCTTCGATTCCCTTTTCTCTCCTTTCCGACTTCGTCATCGACCTCCTTCGCCCGATGGCGGCCGCCCCCAAACCTCCCCTTTCGCTCTTCATCCCCTCAGCTCCTTTATCTCGTTTCCTTTGGAAAAGGCGGTTGGTTGGACCGGAGGGGGTGCAAGAACCCCTTGATTGCTAATGTTTCATTAACATTAAAGTCAGTCAGAGATTAAATTCACCGGTGGAGATTCTTTTAAGGGTGAAAAGCGAAATTTGCATCCCTGCAAATCCGTTCACTTCCGGTCAGAAGTTCGATAATGAGGAGAGAAAAAGAAAAATGTGTCTTCTCCAGTGATTAGCCATTGGGGGTGAAAAACGTTTTTTATTTTTGGCATTGAAAAACGTTTGACTGGTTTAAGGGCTGATTATCGAGGGGTAGTTTTCCAATGCTTTCACAGTCAAAAGGTCGCACTCATAAATTTAACATTTATGCATCGGTAGAAAAGTCAAAACGAGAATACAATTGTATTGCAAAGAGTACAATTGAGAATATATTTTTTATATAAATCGGAAAAATAAGTAAAATAATATAAAGTAATTAAGTCATTGTGAATTTTGAACGATCGATTAATGTAACTCCTAAAATCGTATTGAGAATTCATCCCTTTTTGTAACTCTTAAGGAAAAAATGCTTTCTAAGCCAATGAAAACAGAAATACTTCTTCGGAAAATGTCATTGGAATCGCGCGCGCAAAAAAAAACCGGAAATTGAAATTTTGTTTCAAACTGTGAATGTAATTGAAAAAAGGCAATTTCGCGTTGAAAGAAACAAAAAAAATATACGTGAAAAGGAAAGAAAACGCACGGGGGCGGATTCCTTCCGACCGTTGGGCCCTTCGCCCCCTTTCATCCACCCCCAAACTCAGGTTCGCTATCCAACATTTCCCCCTCTGATAAAATTAACTAAATGGGTATCATTGAATCCCCCGTGTGTTCGTTTCCTTTTTGAGAAGATGAAACGGGTGAGAAGAAGGGGGTTGCGGGGATGAAAAGGGGTGGAAGAAGACATACTTCTATCATCGCTATTGAAAGGCTCAACATATACTCCCCTTCGTACCTATTTTTCTATTTCTTTTCCCGTTTCCGAACGGAAAAGATTTCTTTCATCATTTGATTCTCTTACGTCGGATTTGAAATCGATTTGGGGATGAATTTTTCTTTTCCTCCCTCTCCCTTTTCGACTGCTCTCTCCTTGAAGAGAGTACATTCAAGGGGTGAGTTTTCATCCCCGAAAATTGGCAGGAATATAATTATAAGGCAGAAGCGAAAATGAAAAAAGTCGTTGAAAAAGAGAGGGAAGGATTTGAGGCCCCCGGGAGAGGGGATGAAGGGGCGGGGGTGGAAGGAAGGAAGAGACGGAATCAAAAGCTCTGCCTCCGGAACAACAACCGGAATCCAGTTTCCAAAGGTTAAGCAGCCAACTTTGTAATTAGGCTGTCACATTACGTCTATAATTATATCTTCTCTTGGCGTCCGCCTTTTTTCGGGGAGGGAGGGAAGGGGAGGAAAGGGGTGGAAAGGGGCGGAAGCGAATACAAACAACCTCTCGATTCCTCTTTCCTTTCACTTTCCGCTCAAGCGCTTGTTTGTTATTTCTTAGGGTCAGGATGCTTCTGCGATCAGTGGCGAAGTACCTTTTCCGAATTTCCATTGGAACCTTTGATTCGGTTCCTTTGGGAACAAAGGGGTTAATTTGTGATTAAGTGCAAATGGGAGAGACGAATGGCGCTGAATGTCGGGACGAAGGATAAATAGTTGTCGTGAGAATAGAAGGTTTAATCCCGAGGGAAGAAAGGACAAGAAAGGAGAAGATAAATGCCAGAAAAGAGAGTCAATGCCCTCATTGACCAAAAAAATGAGTCAGTAAAAACCAAAAAAGCGATTTCTTACCGAAATTCACCCCTAAAAATAACAGAGGAATTTGAATTTTGCTTACGGAAGAGAAATTGCACAAATGGGGAGAGAAAAGGAAAGAAGAAAGAAAGCTTTCATCCGGCGGAAGAAATTTTTGGAAATTTTCAAGAGAGCAAATGGAGGCCGCGAGAATAAAACACCAAGGGAGGATTGCAAAGGGGTTGAAAGTTGGCCCCCGAAAGCGCTCATACAATCCGAACATGGAATTATTTCACCCCGAAGCGGAAAATTCGGGTCACCGAATGGGGGTTCTTTTTTTTTTAATTTTCCATCCCTCGAGGAGAAAAGGGCTGGAATTTCGTCCCCAATAGGGGTTAAATAAATTTTTAAAAAAATTGTTGCATCTGTTACACCTGGATTTTTCCAAAGGGGGTGGATTAACGGTCAATTGTCCTCCTCACAGTTCGCGTGCACCCCCGGACGATAATAAAATCCCGTCGCCTTTAAACGACTCCTATGAAAGCTTTATCGTCTTTATTATTTAAAAAGATGCCATTAGCACAAAACACCCTTTCGTCGCTCCCACCCTTTCCCTTTCCTCCCTTCGGAGACAATGTCGTTAGCATAACCCCTTTCACAATAATTTTGTTTCGCTTTTTTCGCATCCTCACTGAGGGGTTGAACAGCTCGAGAGATTGGCGAAATCTGGGTAAGCAGGGCTGACAATCACCCAATTGTTTAAGTTGGCAGCACTGACGGGAGTTGGCCAAACTGTTTAATTGGAGGAATTGGAATTCGACCGAACGGTAAACGCGGAATGGCCGAACACTATTCCAACCCTTTCCGTGAGAGGGATTTGTTTAAGAAAAATGGGTGCGAAGGGTGCACACTCCCCTAATTCATTTTGACTCGTTTCGCAGGGTTGATGAGAGAGAAATCTGGAAAACGATTTAAAAAATGAAATCTCTCTCTGTGAAAGTGGACGGGAGAACATTTTTCACCCCATCAACCCTTTGGAAAAAAGTTTAAAAATGCGAAAATAAATTTTTTAAACTTGACCGAAGGAAAGAAACGTACTTTCTAATTCGCACCCTTTAAGGGTTGATGGGGCGAACCGTTTCTGGAAGCTTTAACACGTATTCCTGCAAAAATCCACCCTTAAAATCCTGCCAACGTTTTCACTTCTATTTCGAAAAAAAAAGGTGCGAAAAATATCACCTTCTCTTTTGGGGTTGATTTTAAGTTTCGTTTCGACAACCCCCATCGAAGTGACCTTGAAAATGACCGAAATGAAATTAGGGTAACTAAATTAGAACCCCCGGGGGTGGTGATGTACCCACTCAGGGGAGGAATTTGTGCAAACAGAAATTAAAATGAGTGTTTTTACAGGTGAGGGTTGGACCAAAGAAGGGCGGACAGGGAGGGGGATGAACATTCTAATTGGTTAATTAAATAATTTAATTAGAGTTAAAGTAATCACATTTAGCGTCTTCTGGTTGTCGCCTTTTATTACCACCGAAAGAGGCAGGACCGCGGGGAGACTCACCCCGCAGGACACGCGCACGACCAACCCCTGTGTGCACCCTTAACCCGCTCTCGGGAATAACCCGAAAAATAATCTCGAAAATGTTTTGCACTTGTCATGTAAACAAGCCATTAAGCTGGATGAACTGGAATTGGAAAGCGAGTGCTGACATTCGTACGTGGGGGCGGGGGATGGAGGGGGTTGAAGGGCAAAGCCGGGGGCTGGGGAAACTTGTCAAACTCGCAATGTCAATAATTCGAAATTAGTATAATGATGGCGGGGTTGGAAAATTATTCAATCAAATGTTACTTTCATATATTAATACAGTCAGCAGTGGGACTTCCATCCCTCCATTCCATCGGTTCCCCCAACTTCAGAGGGTGGGGGTTGAAAACAACTCTTTGAACTGCTTAACGGGCGGATTTGTTGACGTGTTTTTAAATTTATAATGTTCGCCATCAAGTTTGCTTTTATTAACGTTTCTCTTTGTTCTAATCTTTCTTCTGCTTTCTCTCCCCGATCACTTCCTTTCCTCATTGAAACTCGAATTCCTAATGAAATAAGGTAACGGGAAAGTAAACGAGCGAAGGAAGTAAAATATATAAAGTCAACGGAAGTAACAAATCGTTTTAAAAGGGCAAATATTTTTATTAAACGAAGGAAAACAAAGAAAAATTGAGCGAAATGAAAGAAAAAAATACAGATCCGAGAGTGAAGACTTTGTTAAAAGGCGTTCGATTAATGAAAAAATCGGGTTCGCGGAAATTAGTTGCGGGAAAATTCGTCAGGTGTCGGTAGCGTTTTCACCGGGTTCAAAATTCGGTCGCCAGATCGCGTCTCCCTCTCCCTCCAAACTACTACTCGACTCAATGCAGGTTTCCACCTTCCCACTTTCGGTCGTTATTTTTTCCTTTTTATTTCCCTAACGAGCCTACGGCGAAGAATTGTTAGCGAATGAAGATAATTGCCGCAAACCCTGTTGCGAAGTCTCCATTAGCGTTTCTAATTGAAAAGTTTTTACGTCAGTTTCCCTTTTTGAGTGGGGAAAATCCTCCTTGAATTTAATCGCTATTTCCGGATCGTTTTCGTGCTTATTATTTCATTCGACTTCTTTGTCTTGGGGATTTGAGAGGACGATATTTATTATTAATAGAATTAGTTTATTTCGCGGCTTCTTTTTCATGAGTTCCGAACGGGGTGGAGGGCAATTTATTTCCGACTGGATATTTTCAAAATGGCGAATGCATCTAAAGAGGAAACTAGTCCTGGAAAATGGTTTTCGAGAAAGATCCGTTGACTGAGACTTAAAAATTAAATCTTTTTCAAGTCTTCGATCCCATCACAGATTAAACTTTAATTAACGTAATCAATTTTCAAATCCTTTCACAGACCAAACAAACACAAATCTTTATTTAGGACTTTTTCTCTTCTTCCTCTTCATTCATCAGCAAAGTAAACTCGCCCTCTCCCTCCTCTCCCTCCCCCTTTTCGAAAAGACAACAGACGAACAGCTTTTTTTCCTTCTCGGTATCTAATTTCCCCTCACCCCCGTTCGCCATTTTCGATTCTCCCCATTTCCCAATAAAAATTCCTTTATTTTTGTTTATTTAATTCATTGGGGCTTAATAAGAAAGGCGTCGCCCGAAATTGTTGACTTCGCCGACCTAAGTCAAGTCAGAGCATGCAACGCCGACGGCGGTTCCCCCCTCCCCCTCCCCCCGCCCCCGAACAAACATCTCCATTGTTTAGCTAACCCCCCCTTTGTGCCCCCCCCTCTCCGGCCCTCAGATTTCCTCTTCTCTTTGGGAAAATGAAAAACCTTTTTTCTTTCAAAGCAAGAAAAAGTTATAAAAAAGAGAAAATTTGTTTTGGTAATTTGAGTATTTCATTGTTTAAGAACTTTTAAAATTGAATTTATTAGTTTTTCTCTTTTTCTTTTTTTTTCCTGGGGGGAGGGGAGGAAGCAGAAACGGAAATCCAATAATTTAGAGCGCATTTCGAACGTTTGAACGGATTACGGAATCCTCTCATAATTGAATTACTCTAACCGAATCGTTCAGATTTTTCGCGGGAAACCTTAAAAGGTTTTGGAAGGCCTCGCGTTAATGTTGGAAGAAAGTGGAGAGTTGGGAAGCAAAGGATAACCATAAATGAATACATTAACTAAAAAAATAACGCAAAGGAAAATAATAAAAATAGACCAGCGTCAATAATTGATGTAACGGTAATCAACGATTTTTTTGATTTCTCCATTCGAAAAATTCACGACAAAGTGACTCCACTTTGTCATTTTGCACTCAGTGGTTCATTCGCAACTCCAAAAATTCACGACGAAGTGACTCCACTTTGGCATTTTTCACTCCGTGGTCGAATGATCGTTAAGACGACGCGAGTCTTTTTAACGGACGCGGCTTTTCAAAAAGAGAAATTAATCGCTCATCTTAAATCGAAAAGAAGATTTGGAGTCAAAACATGGATTTGAAAAGAGTGATTTTTTAAAGTGTTTTCAGAGGAAATTCAGGCGGGGGCAGGAAAATGTTTGGGGGGTTGTTGGATCATCTGCATGGATGTCACACTCGGAACAAATGTTTGTAACATCATGTCGATAACAGTGCGGTTTTTCTTGATTTCCTTAGGTTTTGCACGAGTAAGGAAACTGAAGCGGAATTTTTATGGAATAAAAAATGATGAGAAGAGATTTTGGGTGACTGAGAATTCTCGCCATATTCAGGTAAACTCACTACTTATTTATTTATAAACGTTTTAGTCCGATAGATTAATTTATATATTTATATTTTTGTACAATACTTCATTGTTTGTTCAACAGTAGGTGTTTGCAATAGGTGTTATACTAATAATGATTCTTCTGTTTTTTATATAATAATTATATTTTTATAAACAGTATTTTTTATTTAAATATTTCACATTTATTTTATTTATTCATTGATTTTATTTTTAATTATTTGTTTATTTTTATTTTTTATATATACTTTTTTACGTATAAATACTCTGTATACATATATAGGTATTTTATTATTATTTATTTATTATAGATTTACATATTTAATTTCAACAGTTATTTTTTGTTGAATGCATACAGTATTCTACTATATAAAAATACAGTATTTTACTTATATGTTTTATACTATACAAGCAGTATTTTTTATTTACATATACATAATTTATTTTTGATATATGTGTATAGATTTTATTTTATTTACTCATTTATTTTATTTTATATTATTTATTTATTTTTATTTTTAAATGCTGTTTATACATATATATTACTACTTATTTATTGTAGATTTACTTATTTAATTTCAACAATTTTTATACAAACGTTCCTCATTTTAAAATAGCATTTTCTACACAGAAACGGTCTCCCACGCCCGAAGTAAAAAGTAAAAGTAAAAAAAAAGTATTGTAATGCCTCCGGTCGATAGTTAAATAATATTTATAATATAAGAAAGTGTCAAGCAATTCTGTTTGAGTTATACTGCAGAAAAGAAAAGAAAAGGAAAACGTAAACTTTCATTTATTGATTTCACCTTCAAATACATAAATCCGTTCATAAATCATGTTCGGTTATCTTTCAGATAATCTATGCCCATCTATGCTACACAAAGAGTCCCGAGTGCAACAGGTTGGATACAGCTCGATGGACTGCCAATAAAAAGCAGTGCCCTCTTTCAGCTTTGCGAGGAAGAAAATCGACAACACTCGGAGAAGGAAAACGAAATAAGCAAAAACAAATGACGTCATCCGACAAAGGGTGAGTAAATAAAATACAAATTCAGGTACTGAGTAAGGAATGATGAGAAAAATGAATGTCGGTGGGGAGAGTACAGTTACTCGTTTGCATCCGCCATTTGAGTGATTTTGGGGGTTGAAAAACTCGAGGGGCGGCGAGGGGAAAAGGACGAGAAACTTGCGGGGCAGTTAACGAGGACATTTTGAAAATCTGACGGAAACCCAATAGCTCCTTCCATTGAGCCGAAAAGCATTTCCTCCCGAAGGTCGGAGCATTAAAACAAGATGGCGGTGGAAGTGGCGGGGGAAGTTGGCGAGTTGTTCGTGCTCTGAGGACACGTTCTCCCCCGCGCCCGCCCACCCCCGCACCCCCAGCCCTGAGGACGTGCACTTAAGTACTCAGCGATGGGAAAAGCCTAAGATTGCGGGTCCTCGTGGAAAAAATCTCCCAACAAAGGATGGAAGTCGCCGACGTCAGGAAATTCGGAGGCGAAATTTTCCTTTTTTCCTTTGATAGAAAGGAAAATGAAAACTTTTTATGGCCCTTTCCGTGTGCCTTCTTTCAAATTAAGAACCAAAGGTTTTTTGGCGCGAATCGCTTCAATCAGTTCCCACCCCCGCATCATTTTTTCCCTTTTTTTCTTTTTATAAATCGTAGAAAAAAGTCTTTGACGGGCGGAAGGTTCGAGTTTCAAAGGATTTCGAAAACTAATCTCGAGAGTTCGATCACGGGGTTTCCAGTTTCGCTCCAACTTGTTTTCTTCCACTTTGAAATATTTTCGACGAAGTAAGACGAAGCGATCGGTTCTCCCTTACCTGAACAACCCTCATTTCATCCCTTTACAGAGTTTTTCACTTCGGACCAATCATATAAGAGCAAAAAAAATACATATACACAACAATTCGATTCATTAAAACTGCAATAAATATTATTTTCAAATAATTTTAATTGCAGTTTGATTAAAACTAATACTTCTTAATGAGAAATTCACCCTCATTAAAGGGGTGGAATTCCCAAAGGGAGTACCGTTTTCCACCTCTGCAAATCCAATTTTCGAGTCGAAAAAGAGTGGAAAGTTACCGTATGTTTTTCTGTGCGCTTTGCGCATTCGAAACTCCGAAAGCTCCGTCAAAGCTTTGCGAACGAATTCAAAATGGCGTATTTAATGGCGGTAGGAAAATTATTAACCGCCTCAGGTGATTAATAAATCCTCAAAACTTTCTCATTCCTTTTCTAATTGTCTACACTGGGAGGAAATCAAATTCGTACAGCAGATTGAAAATTTTCCTTTTCTCCCGGTTTAATGTTTAATTCGAGCAAAGGGAACCTTCGGGGGGCGAAACAACCCCCGACTCAAAACCGGGAACAGTCTGGGGAACAGGCAACTGCACGAGTCCCTCCCGCTGCCCTCTCTGTCTGAGAGGGAACGAAATTTATGAAAAAGCTCCCCCATTTTTTATTTAAACGTCCGAAAATGAAAATTTCGCCCTTTCTTTTTATTTCCGTTGTGAAAAACCGGGGGGAGTAAAAAAAAAAAAGAAAATCATCTTTCATAAAAATTGACATGATCCACTCTCTCTCTCCCCCCCGATTCCTCCCTCTTGTACGAAATTCTTCTTTTTTTTTTTTGGAAGTTTTAAATCTTTCCTTTGTCTGTCAGTTTATTCCGTCTTTGTCGAAAGTTGATAATTTTTTTTATTTTTTTACTGGAGAGAGGGGGCGGGGGTGGGGGGTGTTCCGTGTCGAAAATCTTGATGAATTCGAAAAGCGGGGAGTTGAAAGAGAAAATTGGGTGGAAATCGAATGAAAAATTTTGACGGTTTTCAGGGAAAACTGTAAGGGGGGGCAGTTTTGAAACCGTTTTTGAGTTTATCGGGGGGTTGGGGGGGAGAGAGGACACCCGAAATGTGAACGTTCTCTTACGGGGGTATATAATTCCATCGTTGAGTTAATGAGAGAAATCGAAATGAAAATTGGCCATATTTAACAGAAGGAAATCGTTTCGAAAGGGGGTTAAAGAGTGAATCACTTTTCGTTGAATTTTTATTTTTCTAAATTTTCTCGGGTGAAAAAAAAATAAATTGAAATAAAAAATAATAAGAATTTTTAGTTAAACTCCTCTTATTCATAATAACGGAAAATATGAAAAGTTTTATCGTCTGAAATAAAGTTTTTATTCGGGGGGAATAAAACACTTTTCGCTGTGTTCTCTTCTCCTCCTCACCTGACACCGCACTCCCCTCAATCCCGGGGTCATTATCCCGATTCTTGACTAAAACCTCCCCCCCCCGAACCACCCCCTTTCGCCGTCCTCTCCGCTGATGGAATTCCGAAGGATGTCGACTGCTTACATTACCAATTACGAGATCTCTGGGGAAACATCCGGAGAATTTCGGGTTGGAGGAAATGAAATTTTAATCAAGATTTTCTCATCAATTCCCGGACTCCTTCTCCTTTCCCCTCCCCCTCCCCCTCCCCTTCCACCCCCGCAACAGATTCCCTCATTTTCTTGCCCTCTTTTGATTTTCGACCTTTTTTCGGAAAGGACGCTGACCTGTCGAGAGAAAGCAGGAAAGAGGAGGGAGAAAGAAAATGCAAAACGAAGACGGGTGTCGAAAAAGAGGAGAAATGATGATTCCACCCCTCCGACACATCCCCTCGGTGTCGGGATTCCATCAGAATGTTTTGACTCGGGGGTTGCGGGGGGGAGGGGGCGAAGAAACCAGAAAAAGGGGAAAAAATAAAACGTAATTCGTGCTTAGTGTTCGGAAGAGGCTATTGAATAAAGACCATAGGGAAAGGGGTTGGATTGGGAGTGGGGTTAGGGACATCGGGAAGGGGTTGAGATTATTGGGGAGAAGTCGCAGGGGGTCGGGGGTTTAAAAATTTAAATAAGAAATTGTCACGAATTTCATTTGAAAAATGACGGAAAGAGAGCGTTTCGAACGTGATTCTTGATAAATTATGCGGGGGGGTGAGTTTTTGAATTCCTCTCCGGTTTCTCTTACCTCTCACCCCCTGACATCTCTCCTGTTAACCCCGTGGTGACGGGGAGGGACCCCCAACCCCCGAGCGGTATCCCAACAAGTAGAGATCCCATAATCGATATTTCTCTCAAAAGGTCCCATTAACGAATCAAAGGAAGTGAGACAAAGGAAATTAAAAAATGTAAACAAAGAATTTGCTTTTTAAATTGGAAAGCGTCGGGAAGATGAATGAAAAAAAAAGGGGGGGAATTTATTCGATATTTTGGTCTTCAGTGAAAGTAAACAAAGTTTTATTTGAGCGGGGGGTTGGTAAACTGGGCGAAAGGGAGGGAGGAAGGGTGGAGAAAGAAGTTTAAAAATATATATCGCAGCAGAAGAAATGCAGGATGTTTCGGTTTACAATAAATCTCATTTTGACTCAGCCCCGGAAAAGAATTTCCATCAGACTTAAAAAAGGAAAAAAATTTTATTTATGTGGAAAAGAAAAGAAGGGAGGGAGCATCTGGAGGCTGTCGGATCGAATACGGCATTCCCGCGAAACTTAATTTCCCCGTGAAAGGGAGACACGCACCCTTCCATTGTCAACCTGAGCCAGGTCGGGGGTGGCCAGCCCCCGGGAGGGGCGAGGCAACGGGACGATCGGAGGCCCGCTCTGCTCTTTATCTCCGGTTGCCCTTCACAGGTTATTTATTTTCATCAGCTTGGGGGGATTATCGTTAATCCTTCTCATCTTTCACGTCCTCGACCGTTTGAATTCATCCTCCGCCCCCTCCCCTCCCCTCCCCTCCCGGGATGAAATAAAAATAACAAGAGCGGGGGCGACGAAAGGCGGTGACCCCGGGTTGGAAGGTCATCGCAGTAACGGAACAAAGATGGCCATTTTTGAAATTGGAATTGGCATTGCTGACAGGGGTGGAGAGGGGGAGGAATTTGGAGAAGACAAAACTCTCTATACTTAACTTATGGAATGCTTCTTTTACTTAAAATCCTGGAATTTAATTTGGGTTTTCACATAATAAAAATAATTATTATTTTGACCCAAAAAAATTTTATAAAAATTTTTATTTTTATACAAAAAAAAACAATAATTTCACACTCTTATAGTTTTACACATAAATCTGAACTTTTTTGAGTATATTTATATTTTTATAATTAATGTACAGATATTATTTTAATTGTGTATCTTTAAAGGCGTTGTTGAATGAATAATTTGAATGTCTGATTTAATTTGCAAACGGGCGTTTCTTTAACCTTTGAAAATTGTTTCGGAAGTTTATTTCTCTGTAATGGGGTCGTCGCATTTGTTTCAAAACTTATCGAAAGCTTCGAAACGTCATCTGCACGTTACGCGTTGGAGTCGGGAAAATACGAATGCGAAATCGGTTTCAAAGGAATTTCGCCACGAGAAAAACTTCCCTTTTCCCGATAGAAATGAATGCGACTAATTTACCTGTTCTCCGCCTCCTCCAGTCACCCCTTTCATTTCGCCCCCTTTCTTTGAACCCTTTCAAAATCGCTTTAACTTTTCCACGAATTTTAATTCGGGTGACTTAAAAAACAAAAAAATCTCTCACTCTTATAAGTCTCCACTGACCGGCGAACGTTGACGTGGCACCAGAATCTCTTGTTCGTTTGCCTCTCACCCCCTCCCCCCCTCGCACCACTCTCCCCTTTCGGTTTCATCTTTCTCCGAATTTATCACCGCCCCGCGATCGTAAATAATAATGAAAAATAAAAAATCGCTCACCTTTCTGTCGCCGTCTGTGTCTCTCGAACCTTTTCTTACGATGAAAACGGGTTACAAATGTGAAAAAGGGGAGGAGAGAAAACACCCGGGGGAAAAAAAACACGGTTATATATATATTTTGGGCGTGAAAATAATTCCGGTTAAAAATAAAATAAAAATGTTTCCGAGTAATTAATTTTTATTATAATAATAAATCAAATTTAGTCGTTTCACAATAATTTTGCAGCTTCACCCGTTGAACCGATGCGACACCTGTCCAAAGCTCTTCCGAGTGGGCCGGAGGGGGGCCAAGAGGGGGTTGAAAAATTTACAAATGAAACTTTGTCGTCGTTTCCTCTCCCCCCCCTCCCCCTTTCGTCCCTCCCCTCCCCATGCTAATCCTTACGAGCTCTCTCTTGGATCCGACGTGTGGGATTAGCCGGAATATTTCGGGACCGAATTCGTTGTCAAGCTTAAAATTAGTTTTTTCTCTTTCTGTTTTTGTTTTTTTTTTCTTTTTTCGAAAAGGGGAGGGATTCGGGGAAGATTGCGGTCTTTGAGGCGGTCTGCGGTCGAATGGAGTCAGGACCGGAAAAGGCAGGTCGAGGTGAAATCCCGGTTCGAGCGTGTGCGGGTTCTGTTCTTTCTCTCTGTGAAATCAACCCCTTTCTTCCTCCCCCTCCCCCCGCCTTCGTCTTCTTCTCCCTCTCACTTTCCCTTTATTAAACCGACAATTCAAATTAAATCCCATTTAAAGATTTTCTGCTCCCGTGTGCGGATTATTTCGTCTTTTGAATTTCAAAAGCTCAGAAGTGTATAAGAAAAGTAGAGGGTTGGAAGGCGCGGAAAGCGAGAGGAGCGGACGGAGGGGGGGGGTGGGGATGGGGCGGAAGGGGTACAAAATTTTTAATGAAGAGTTATTATAACGTAAAAGTTAATTCATTACGAAAAAAACGCAAGGGGAGGAATATAATAATAAAAAAAAAAAAAAAAAAAAAAGAAAATTAATTTGAAGTAGCGCCGCTTATTAATAACGAGCTTAAAATTGAAAGTAGCGAATTTTCTTACTTTTCCACCCCCCCCCCCGTCCCCCGCCCCCCCTTTCATCCCCTTCTGCGTCAAACTTTTTTATTTGAAAATAAAAAAGACATTAAATAAACCGTAGAGGTTTTCAACCTTATTAATTATAATAATTACTCAATCACAACGAAATTAAGGCGCAGTTTCATTCCGCCTCTCGGTTTTTTTTTCATCTGTTTTCCCCCGCCACCCCTTGGAGGATCCAAACACCATTTCACCCTTTCCTTCCTCCCTCCTCGACGAAGGTTTATTGAGCTTCAATAACAATCGAAAAGGTTTTGGGCTTAATTCAGACTTAAAAAGTTATGCTTTAATTTCGTCAAACCCTTTACGGGAGTAATATCCAAGGAGTTCCTCCCCTTTTTTCACCCCCTTTGCGCGTGGGCGAAGTTAGAAAAAAAACTTTGGGGGGCGAGGGAAAAATTGATGAAGAGCTGTTGGAGAAAAGTCTGTTTAATTAGGTAACTTGAACGGAGGGAGCAGACGTTTGTCGCATTAATCTTTGCCTTGAGGAAACTGCCCCCTCTTTTTCATCCCCTCTCTCTGTGTTCCTTACGGTCATTCAAGCTTTCCTTTCATTTTCATCCCCTGCAACTGCGAACTGTTCGACTCGGTGTAATTTCAAATAAGTAAAACTGAAGTAAAACGTGGAAAATAATATTTAGAGTTTGTAAATGTGGAAATGCGATGGAAAACTGCGGCTGCTGAGAAGTCAGCTTAATTAAATAAAGTCAGAGCGAAAAGTTACACTCACCCATTGCGGAGCAGTGAAAGTTATTTTGACCTCTTTCATTTTAACTGAAGTAATGCGATTAGATGTTTTTTTTTATTATTATTACCTGAAAAGCAAAAAATGAAGTTAATGATAAAAAAAGTTTTTTTATCGACGTAAAAATTCTTAAAAGTTAGTAACACTCGTACGAGGGCTAATCCTCGAATGACATTACAATTACAGTTACACAATAACCAATGCGCGCAGTGATACAATAAATTCGGATTATCCCTCCAATCGGAAGCTTTGCACGCAGAAACCGATCCCGAAAAAATAAATATTACAAGGGGACAGCGACGAGGGAAGGAGGAGTGAATGTTTATTGAGAAAATAAAAGCTCGGAATTAGAAAAGCGCGATTGCATAATTATGAAGAAGAGAAAAGGAAGAGAGTGAAATAATATTTATAATTGGTGTTTGGGAGTAATTACGAGGATTTAATCAAACAAAGGGAGGCGATATTCGGGGGGAGAGAATTTAAATAAAAATGAATAAAGAAGCAAAAACTTATATTTTGGGTTTTAAAGTGGTCACGTCTTAGGGAAATGTAGAGTTAAAGCAGTCCGAAGACATAAAATGCTCCGGAGGTCGGTCGAACACTGTCTGTTGTATCATTTCAAAACAAAAGAATAATCATTTATCTGCAGTAACTCAAACAGTAGTGTTCAGCGTTTTTATGTTGGTACTAACTGTCGGTGTCAACGGACATAATTGTGTGTTCGGAAAATATACAAATGGAATGTGTTCGAAAAGTAAACGGCCGTCAGACATCGCTTGAGTATGCAAATATGAGTTGCCGTAACATTTTCAACACATTCTTTCAGTTATCCATAAAACTTTAATGTTTTCTTCTCCTTTGTTTCTTCGCGTTACCTAAATAACGCTTAAAGTAATAACATTAACAACGACTTCCGTTGAAACCGCCACACTTTAAAAAAACTCAACCCGAGCTTTGACCGTTAATTTCGATGAAAAACGTTGATTAGAAAGCGAGAAACTCAAACTCGTTTATCCGAAAGGGAAATGATAACAATGAAGAGAAATTTAAAAAGATGTTTATCTGTAAGCAAGAAATTAAAATGAGGGAGGGAATTATTCCCCCGAAACGTACGGGAACAAAACGGTTCGCGAAAAAGGCAAAAACCCGCCCGCCGCGGGACTCCTAAGAAACTCATCACTTCCGTCATTAATCAAATCGAAAGCCTAATCATCCAGAATTTCTAACCGACTAATTCCGCGGAACTTTAAGAAGACGGGGCAGACGTTGCCGTTCAATGAGAACGTCCTTTCTACTAAGCGTTCTCGCATCGATCGCGGACTGCCAAGACATATCTCAAAGTCACGAGGGGATGAATTAATTAAAAAAAAAGTGTTAAGCGAATGAACTCCGATATAAAAGAAAATAGGGGAGGGGGAGGATTCGAGACCGAAGAGAGAAAAAGCAATGAATACACATAAATTCGAGAAATTACAATATTATCTCATTAAAAAGTTTCCGACATTCATTTTAAATCCCGGGAGTTGGCGGAACTGCTTTCAATAACGGTTTTGCCTTTGGAACCTTTCCTTTTTTGATTTTTCCTTTGGAGAAGAGCAGAAGGACGTCGCCCGTCTCCTCTTTCATCTCCTTCGTGTCTCTCGTCAACTATTTTTTTATTTTCATTTCTGAGAAAAAGTCCTCCTCCCGATCGTCCATTATATTCCCTCGTAAATCGGTTAAAGAATGTTTCGATTTGGACTAAACGTCAAACAAATCTTTTTAAAATTATTGAAATTTTGTACTTTATTATTGTTGTTTTACGTTTTTATGTGTTTTATTTGCAGTAACGGTTTTTTCGGTCGAGTTTGATTTTTATCGGAAAATAAGGTTCGCTCTGTTTACTCATCGATTGATACTGTTTTCGTTTCCATTTTGAATTTTCCTTTTTTCTTTCATTCTTTTTTTTCCAGGTTTTCTGAAACGTCGATTCCTCGAAAAAAAACATCCCTTCGTTGTGTTCTACCTAAGCTAAACATATTCAACCCCCTTTCGTTTCCTTTTTATGGAGTTTTTCCTTCTTATGGGGTAATTGGTTGTTAGGTAATTTTTTTAAGTGGAATTTCCTTTGACAAAATGTCCGTTGGCAGTGAATCTCCTTTTTCGAATGGTCTTATCCTTTGATTTCCTCCTTCGCACACTCTTTTCCTTGTTTTTTCCGTCAAAAGTATTCTTTTCGCTGTCGTCCTTGTTATTTTCCTTTGTACGATTTCATCCCCGCTTTTATGCGACTTCCATAGGCGTTTCAAATCTATTCAGAATGAGTTTTCCTTTGAAAATGCTTTGCTTTTTCTCAAGTCTGCTTTTTTTTTCAAAAGACTTCTTATTCCCACTTTTTCTTTTTTCTGGATTCTCAACTTTTGTGCTTTCGACTGACGAGTCTTTCAACGGAATTATTTTCCCTCCCTCATTAATTTCTGTTACCCCTATTTTTTAGATTTCTCGAAAATTCCCTCAAATGCATTTTTATATATTTTTTTTTTCATTGTTGAAATAAATTGAAACAACTCATTAACGAATGACAGGTGGTGCAACCCTTTGGCCGGAAATGGAAACTTTTCGGAAACGCTTATCGGAAAAGCCGGCAGACAGCGTTGAATATTTTTCCACCCCGAAATAAATACACGAAGCAAACGCAGCCCCCATTTGGCAGTCACCAATTCATTTTTCTTGTATTTTTTCGATTGTCAAAGTTTTCATTTCCGACGTTTCTTTCCTTTGACCGAGTGCTTTTTCATTACCGTTTTCCTTTGATCTTTTCCTTTGAGCAGAACCTTTAATTTCAACTTTATTATTAAATTTCTTGCATAAGCAGTTCCCTTTCTTTTCTTTTCGTTTTCCCATTCCCGTTTCGGCGAGGTTTCCTTTGGCGCCAAAGGTTCTCCGGAATGCGTCGGGGCCGCACAAGACGGCTGCCAGAACCGTTGGGGTTTTTTACGAGCTCAGGAGGGAGCAGAACGAAAAGCGAAATCTTTTAATCCCGGATTTCCGAATGCTTTCAAATGCCATCGTCAAAAAGAAATAACATCCTCTCCGCCCTCCTGTCTAATTCGTCTTAATCATAAAATCTTTACTTTACGACACATTTACGTAACTCATAAATTTCTCCTAATGTTAATAACGCTTTAATATGTTCTTATAAAATGGAGGTTGTAAAATTGCGTGCTTAAACAATATTAAGTTGTAATCGGGAGAGGAAATGCCAGAGCCGAAGCCACCGCCTCCTGCAACCGATGTCGCCCTTATCTGCCCCCCACATTTACCCTCATGACCCGAAACCCTTCCCCCGGAAGGAAGTCCCCTCTTCCGGCCAGTCTGCACCACCGCCGTTTCACTCCCCCTTCCGCTCGGGGGAGGCACGAGCTCGTAATTTCCACCCCTCCGCCCCGGAATTAACGGCTAAATAATAATTAAGAAGGAAAATCACTCAGTGCTCGCGCACTTGAACCCTCTCGTCTCTAACCTTATCAACAACCTTAATTTTCCTGCTTTACCCCTTTCGGCGTACCTTTTCTCGCTTTATTTATGGAAAGTTTATTTTGAGGAACGCTAATTTCTTTCGTTTTTAGATAATTTGGGTTTAGGGGTTGCACATAATCGTATATAACATACATAAATCACCGTCTTTTGCGAAAACAATGGGGTCATGGGCGCCAAAAAAAGGTTTGCGAGCGAATGAAACGCTTTTCCCTCATTCAAAGGAAAAGACGTCTGCTCGATGGCGGTCAGAAGAAGACAGAAACAGTCAATTGTGAAAAGCACAAAAATGAGGATTGAGTCAAAGGGGGGGGGGGGGGGGGGGGGGGAAGGAAAGGTCAGTCGGGAATTGAAGAAGACAGCGTCGGAAAAACTTATTGAAAATCAATCAGAGGACAACTTTTTTCAATACGTGACCTCTTTTCGAAGTGGGAAAATGAATTTTTTCCCAAGCTGAAAGTGTCGGAAAGGTGAGGCAGCGGAAAATGCTCGGAAAGGAAATAGTCAAAGGAATGAGATCGTGCGGGTTGCAGTTTCCCCATAATCGTTACATTATCGCCGCTAAGAATTAGAGAGGGGTAGAAGAGGGCGTTCGTAATTAAAGGGAGACTTTTTAATTTTTGTGCTGATGTCGGCACCCTAAAAACGCGTGTCCCGATTTCGAGAACGGGAACCCCCCTTTTATTATTCCATAGGGAGCAGAAGACCAACTCCCGGGATCGGTTAATTTTTGCCAGATTGGAAAGCGTCGGAGGGCGGGTGGGGGTGGAAAGTGGGGGCGAAGACTTTGCAACGATATTATCGTCTTGCGAAGCGTAATCGGAAACGGATAAACGAAAGCGAAATCGGTATTGAGAGATTTCCAGTTAATTTATCCAAAATGGCAGTCGGTCGAGGGGAAGCAATTTTCCCTCGGTCCCCCACCTTGGGGGTGAAGGCTATTGATTGAGATATGAGGTTGCCCTTTCGCTGAGAGGGCGGTTCGCTCGAAAATTGTTTCGCCGGATATTTTCGGTCCGTTCCAAGGACGATTCTATAAATCGAAACCGGGCGATGGACCAAAGCCCGTCCAAACCATCCGCCATGATGATTTCGTTTTCGACCCTCTCCCCTCTCGCCCCTTTTGAATTTCCCATCCATCACAAATGTTTTGCGATGACCCTTAACTTTCCACCCTCTGGTTTCATCATCACTTATCGCTCCCTTACATTCTGCTCATTTCATCTCTAATCCGGACGATTGTTCTCCGGGAGAGGTCCCGAACCGGGAAATGGGAAAGCGATGGGGGCAACCGGGAGCAGCTGTTTCACGGGAGAAGGAAAAATACTTTACTCGGAAAATGTGGTTTTTATGTGGACTTGAGTGGGATGCATAAAATTTATGTAAACCTATGAAAATAACATTCGGCGCTCGAAAGCTATCCATGACGTAACATTTCTTCTGCTTAACTCACCCCCTGTGAGGAGACTGTAGCCACAGTCGAACTTTTTCTCCTTAATTTTTGAAGCTAAAAATAGTCTCCTTAGCATCCCCTGGCGTTCCACAACGTTTGAAATAAGAAAAAGTAAAATAGGAAAAGAAACGCGGAGGAAAGAGCTTAAAGGTTTTTTAATTAACCAATTACAGAGTGTAATTTAAGTAATTAAGGGAGGGGCGCGGGGAGCGGATTGAATGAGCACACCTGCTCTCAACCGCTGTGGTGATGAAAACCAACGAGTGTAACCGAGCTACCCCCGTTCAGCCAAGGGGTGACTCCGCCTACGACCCTGCCGGATTTATTAGGATATTCCGCGTCAGAGTTTCAGCCCCCGAGAAAGTACAAATAGTAACGTCACAAATTCAAGTTGAAAAACAGCAGGTGACACAGTCACGTTGAGAATCCCCCGGGAACTCTTCGACTCTCCCCCTTTCCCTCCTCCCTGTTTTCTTTTCCCTCCTGAGAATTTATTAAATTGCGCTATTTGGCTTTTTTCTCTCTTTGACTTTTCTAAATATTTTCCCCGCGTTACTTTTAAGGTCGGCGCCTTTTCTTCTCCCTCACCTGCAACGATCGCCTTTTATGAGCAATTGCGGGAGAGGGAGACACCGCCCCCCGCCTCCCGCTCCCCCCCCCCCACCGCCCGATGAATTTCAAACAAAACGACACCGAATAAAAACTTCTCCGCCGAAACACAATCGCCGGGAAACTTTCACGATGATCATGGGACTCATGAAAATCCGGAAAAAAGTTAAAATTTACACGAGTTCACTCTTTTTCGAAGCGAAAAGTTGGAAGGAAGAGTTGTTTCAAACCGGCCAAGTGAAAGAAGAGCCGGAGGGGGAGGAAGAAAAAATGGCGGCGTTTTCATCAAAAACATTTGTGTTTTTAGTGTTGCACTAAGGAGAAGACAGAACTCTCCTTCCGTTCCAGTTTTCCCCAACACTGAAATAGGGTAGCCTCCAACGGGGGTCGAAATGACCCAACGGGGCGGAGCGGAAATAGAGCGCTTTCGTTAATTAATTTATAAGCATTTGGAAAAACAAACCAACGGCGGAGAAAAATTTATATTCTGGCGGAGGGCCAGGGATCCATTGGCGGCGGCCAAATTAGAAATTGGCAATACTCTCGGCCACCTGGACGCGTTCTGGCTCGGTGGCGGTGCGACCGAAGCCAGAGGATTTCTACCCCGGGGGTGGCCAGGGGGTGAGAGGAAGTTTTGATTTTTTCCCCCCTCAGACGGCTCAGTTTTGTAATTAAAAGGGAGGCAGAAGGAGTTCGGAGTGAACCTTTTTCGGTCCCTTTAAAAGTATAATCGGCGGACCGTGAATTCCGACCGAGCCCCTCAGGTTGTGAACCGAAGGAAAATGAGTTTCGTTGAGGGGGAGGCGGAGGGGAGGGAGGGGGAGGGAAAGAAGTAGCCGAGCGTGTTAGTGGGATTCTGTGTTTGTACTAATGTCATGCTTGCTCAGTTTTTTTTTGGACCGATTTTACCCTCAGACTTTTGGCTAATTTATAGAGTACATAAAACTGTTGAAATTTGTCTTCGGGGGGAGGGAGGGGGAGGAGGGGAGGAAGCACTACAGTTGAAGAGGCGAAAGGGTTCGAATGATAACCGCCGATGATAAGTTTCAAAAACTGAGCGAAAATAATTGACGAAAAATGAGTTGGAAAAAACGTTGATTTGGAGATTCGAAAAGTGGGTGGAAAGTCGGGGGCGGGAGGGGGCGGCGGAAAAAAAGGAGCGTTTGCAGTGCCCCCTCGTCCGCCCCCATCTCCCCATCCTATCGAAATTAAAAGTTGCTGACAGTTCCCAAGACAGGAAATTAATGAACCCGTCATTAAACCTTTCGGTGAAAGAGAAAGGACGCTTTTCAGGAGAGGGGGAGAGAGGGAGGCGGAGGGGTGCGGGGGGACGGAGAGAAAGAAGGGGTATGTATGTCACGTCGAAGAAAAGTCCGATACCGAAAACGTTAGGGAAAACAAAAAGGCATTGCCCGAGGGAGAGAACTGCCGGTGAAGGGTTGGGGTGGAAATGACTTGGAAAAAGCTTTTAGATTAGAGTTTAAACACAGGAAAGGAATTTTTCTCTCTCACTCTCTCTCTCTTCTCTCTCTCTCTCTCAGAGCTGGGGGGTGAAGGGAATGTTGAATGGGGGGCCTTCCGTCATTGGTTTCTTTCACTCAGAATGATAAACAAAGTGATTAGTCCAAATAAAGATAGTAATTAAGCGGCCTTGATGCATACAAAGTAGTTACCCCCTCGGCCATGGCGAAGTTTTCGGATGAAAGGGTTGTCTTTTATTTCTTCTCCACATGAGGGGAACCGTATTTCACTAATCATAATTCCCAACTTAATAAAGACAATTCATTCGAGTTGAAAGATGTCGAAATCATCCCCTAATTACATACCGCGTTGGGGTTATCATTTATACATCAAAAATATAATTTATCAAAGAGAAAACATACCCCCTTCCTCTACCCTCTTCCCATCCTTGTAAAATTAAACATTTTTTTAATTACTTAATGAGTCGTTCATTAAAATTCTTAATTAATCGCCTCGCTCGGTCCACTATTAATATATTTTCTCAAAGCATTGCAGCTGTGCTAAGAAGAGAGTGTGATCATTTTGGGTTTACTCCTCGTCAGACAGGGATGAATTTTTACGAAGGGGGGTAGTGCTCGGGGGAGGGGGTGAAGACGACCCTGATCGCGTGAGCTCATTTTTTTTTAGGAAACTCCCCGCGAAAATCCAATTAGACGTGTAAACTCCATCTTGAGCCACGAAATGAAATTATCCAACGCCGGAAAATTTTTCCTTTTATAATTATTTTTTCGTTGTAAAACTGCAATGCGACCTTCCTTTTTGAATACATCAATGCGTTTAGACTCGTTACCTTCCAATCGGAAAAGCAATTTAATTTTGAGCTACGCCGTAGTTTAGCTACATCTTACTAACAAATAACCGCTACATCGTGTTTAGTTTTTCCATTTGATTTCCACATATCAATTCGGATATATCTTCAGACTATTAATAATACATTTTATATTTTTTAATTATTCGGTTAATGTAATTGTAATGTAATGATTATTAAATATTATCCGAATTTCCCACGAGATTGTATATTTTCCTAATTTCCCTAATTTCTTGCTTTTTACCGGTTTTTACCTTCTTTATCTATTTTTTCTTTTTTTCTTTATCTGCTTTCCCCTTTTTATATATATTTTATAATATAATTCCCTTTTATAAAACATATATTTATAAAAGCGAATTATATAATAATATAATTTACATATATATTTATAAATTATAAATATTTATGTTATATATTTCTAAAATAAATATATAAATTAAATTATAAAATAAAATAAATTAATAAAATAAATCGAATTTATAAAATAAATGTTAAACAAATAAATAAAATAAATAAATATTATAAAATAATTTATAAAATAAATCGACTGCAGTAATATTTCGATGTCAGTGTCGATGTGAAAGATGCAAAAAAAACATTTAAAAGAATAACGAATTTTTTAAAAAATAAATAATAACGTTACATTTTTGATTCGAAATTCCCGCCAAAATTAGAACGCGTCTGTGTCGCCCTCTACTTCCGGTATTTGCTCTAATGCAAAGGCATTCTTCGTTATTTCTTTTTATTTTGGAATATTCAGGCGATCCCTTCACTCCTCTCCCCACATTGCTTATTATTTAAATGAAGCCAAGTTGTTTTAGCCATCTTGAAAGAGTTTTTTCATCCCTTATAAACTCTCGCGTCGAGAGGGTGATAAATTAAAAACCGAGAGGGGAGTCACCAACATGGGAGCAAAATTCAAAAACAGAAGACGGGAGAAGGGGATTGTGGGGAGGGGAAGTGGGAAAGAAATGGGATACGAGAACGTTATGATCATTTTGCAATGTATTTATCGATTTTGGATTTGTATTAAAATCCCATCACACCCCCGCCCTTTTCATCCCCGTCTTTTTCATCCCTTCCACGGCCTTCCTTCATGTTTAACTACCCCGGGGTCCGCAGAGCCCGATTTATTTCTGGAAACCCCCGAGCGTTTGATCTGTTATTGTGCCTAAGAAGATTTTTCTTTCTCGTTTTCCCCCAAAGAGTTTTCCATTATTTCTTGGAGGGTTGCTTTCCGGGCCCACCGACGGCAGCAGGTGAATCAGTCCGCCCCCGCTTCCTTTCACAAGAACAGTTTCTTTTCCTGCCCAATGGTTTCCTTTGGCAGATTTTCGCCTTTGTTCTCTTCCTTTTGCATACGTTTATTTTTATCTCTGAGCTTTTCCGAACGCGAATCAGCGATGGCGGTGTGAAATTGTGAAAAGTGTATTCAAACGAAATAGGAATGGCGCCCCTCCCCCAGGGGTGAGATTAGAGGGGCGGTTTATAAACGGAATCGCAATGGTTATTTGCTCTTCCCGAAGCAAAATGTCCATTTTCAGTGGTTATTTTCCCAAAGTGAGATTTTTATTTAACGTTTTTCAATTCATACAAAAATTTTCATTTCCGTTTAGAATAAAAAAAAAAGTTAAATATGAATACAAAGGTGGCCATCTTTGAAGCTTTCGAACAGTTTAGTCATAAATGCTTATTAAATTATTAAAATTTTAAAATCCACTAAAAGAATACATAAAAATCCAAAAATGGAATAAAATATCAAACAATGGAGAAAAAATGGACAAAAAGCGAAAGAAAAGTGCAGTAAGCAAATAAAGGGTTGTTGAAATAAGCCTGGTCAAGATTGGTCTAAAAAATTTTTGAACTTGTCCGAGGAGGCGGTCTAGATAAATAAAATAAAGGGGATTCGATGCAGAAGGGGAGGAAATGTTCACAATTCTCATTTTATTATTCTCTCATTTTGGATTGAAGTTGTCGGAGGGTGGAAAAGATTGAAAATTGATTTTCCCGCCACCTCAGATATATGTTTCCGTCTTTTTTGAGAGTCCGAAAGGAGAGGAGAATATAAAAAGAGGAAACTAAATTACGGGAGCAGAGGGGGGATGTTCGCTCGGAAGGGGTGAAAGGCAGCGAAGGAAAGAATGTTCTCAATCTTAGGAAAAATTTCCCCGGTCGGAGGGCGAAACGAGTTTTCCCGGAGAAATTAAGCATCAAATCACAGGATAGGTTTTAAATAACGCTGCCCCCTTCCTCCCCCTCCCCCTCGTCTTCCTCCCCTACGCACCGCGGTGAGAAAGGAAATATTTATTACTCCGCCGTCATAAAACCTTTCTCTCTATGAAAAATTCACCCTTAGATAGAGGTCGAAAGGTTTTAATAATTCACCAAATTGTGCACGGTGTACCTATAAATCCACCCCCCTGCAACCCTCCCCATTCCATCTCATACCGAAATTAAACACTTATTTTTTCTCAGCAGCGGCCACTCAATTATACTTTCCATCTTATTAAAATATTTATCAAAAAATTCAGGGCCGGTTTAAGAAAATTGCCTTATTTTTGATTTGTGTCCAATTTTGAATGTGTGGCGAAGGGGATGATGAATCCAAGAGGGCGCTTTGAGGGTGCGAACCGAACACTCCCGAGCATAAACATTAACAGCAGTCGCACCCCGGGTGTCTTGTTGAGCACGCGGCCTCGTGCAGCCCTCATCTATCTTCTTTTCCTCTTCTAATTAAGCTCCCGGCGCTCCCCATTTCTCTTCCTTCCGCGAAGGGTCCCCCGAAGCGTCCTTGAGGGGTAAACCACCTGAGAGGGTTGGAAAAAAATAAATTTCCGTCCAAGGTGTAAAATGTAAAGCAATTCTCCAACTCCATAAAAGTTTTATATTGTTATTAATTATTATGTGGTTTGGCGGGGGCGGAAGCGGCGGCGGCGGCGCTCATTTATCTTTGGCGAACAGCAAAAACCCGTGGAAATGTGAAACATTAGGCTTTAATAACCCCCGCTTGTAAAAACATGTTCCGGGGTGTCGCCTTTCATCTCTTTCCTGGATTTATCGCACGGAAACTTTCTGCGACAACTGCGAAACTCATCCGCAGTCACACGAGAAACTGCCCAGATTTCCCTCCCCCGGCCGAGGTGAAACAGCCCCTGACGAGTCCCCCTCCCCCAACGGTGACCCGCAGCGCAGCCTACCGCTAAGTGCAACAACCATAACCGTTTGCACCGGAAACGGAAACTCGGCACTCGTTCTCAGTGAGGAGGACAAATTGGATTTATCTTGAGCGACTCTTGAGGAGTTTCTCTTTCTGAAGGGTTTTCATTTCCACCCCCATCTCGAATGTCTTCACCTTTCCAATTACTCAAAACTCTCCTCATTACGTCACACGTAATTTTCCAATGAATGATATCGCGTGCTCGATAGCGCCTTCACTCGCTTTCACACCTATTTTACCGCTTTCCTGTTCACCCCCCGCCCTTCCGCAACCCCCCAGCTTCGGTTCCTTTGCCGGCTCCGTTTCCGAATCCACCGCCATCCCGACTTTCTCTTCTTTTCGGGTGCAACCCTTATTTTCTTTGTGAAAAATTTATGAAAATACCTACGTCTGAATTTAGAAGCGACCGAGAGGGATACTCGGGGGAGAGGAAATATTAAAAAAAAATTGTGATGAAGAAAGACGAAGAGAAAGTTTATTTCCGCGGAGATGAATGCAAAGAGAACTCTTGGCCAGGTCACCGGCTCTTTTCTTTTCTGTTATTTCCTAAATTGGATTCATTTGCGTGGGCAGCTTTTGTAGGCGCGATCACTTGAGTGTGAGATGAAAGGGTGAAGTTGGAAAGGTAAAAGGTGAGGAGTGAGCAAAGAGCCAAAACAGAACTGCTGTGAAATATTAATGTCCGTCAAAAAACATATTCTAATAAATGAAATTAATAACTCGAAAATTAATTAATAATTTCGCCAATAAAGAATATTCAGAACAATTAAAAGTCACAATTTTGATTATTATTTTTTTAATTAGCGTTAAATTATTGCAGTATATATTATTAATTCTTACAATTATATTTGACTTTAAATGTCGCACATTTTACAATAAATATGGTAAAATAATTACATAATTAATTAACATAAAAGTATTTATGAATTATTTAACGCTCCCAAAATCATTAAATGAATTATGTGAATTATTGAATTATCTTTTGTTCTTAATTTGAAATTCGTTTGGGAAGAGAATAATAAAATGGCCGAGTAAACGTTAATTTATTGATGATTAAGAAGTCGAAATTAATATTTTATGTAATTCTACAAATAATTAAATGATTGTTAATTTATTTTTGATTCCAATTATTACGATACTATTAATTAATACGAAGTGTATTTAAAAACATTCACAAGTTACAACGACATATTTCATCTGCTGATTATTATTAATTTTTTTTTGTAACAGAAGCAGTGGCACCGATCACCGCCTCCCAGAAACCGTGAACCTTCTCCAGTGCTGACGAGTGGGGTCAGCGACACGAGAAACTTGGCGGGAAAGTCAAATTTCAATAAGCATCAATGGGAAAGTCACGAACAGATGGCGGCGAATTTGAAAAACACTCCAGGAAGAAGAGAGAGGTATAGGTATTAGCGCTTTCATCGGAAACCTAAACGCCTCTCACCCCTCGCCCTTTTGTAAGTTTCCCCAAATTGAGTTTCCAAACTAATTAAGACGGATTCCCAACGTTGGTTTCTTCTCCCCCTCCCCTCCCCCGCGCTTCGACCGCCATTTCATAAATGAAAATTATTGACAAGTCCACCCCAGGTCGAAGGACCGCGGAGGCAGTGAATTGCAGTCAAAGCAGGCGGTGGCTTAATCGCGCAAGCAGCGATTGATAAGACGCCCTCGAAAGGGTTAACGGGAACACAGTTTTTCAGCAAATTTTGAAATGAAAAAGTTTGTGAAAATTCGGAGGAGGGGGATGAAGGTGAGTGGGGGAAATGAAAACAGATTTGGGTAATTGAAAACATTCCAAAAGGTAAAAATTGAATCGATTGTTGGC
Source organism: Brueelia nebulosa (assembly GCA_028293925.1). NCBI lineage: Eukaryota > Metazoa > Arthropoda > Insecta > Psocodea > Philopteridae > Brueelia > Brueelia nebulosa. Next base: position 134,848 of record JAQIBA010000108.1, read on the forward strand.
AGTTTTTTTAAAGTAGAAAAGGGGGGAGAGGGGGCGCAGAGTGGGTAAAAAGTTTACTGAAAATGAATTCCATAAAATAAACAATAAATGAATGTTTATTTCGTTTCCTCATTACGGATTTTAGATTCCTTTCCTGGCATCGGGTTGTAGCGGGGGCGGCGGGGGCGGCGGGGGAGGGAGGGACGAGGGGAAGAAAAGGTGAGTCGGCGGGGGTTGGGCGGGACGGGGAGAAGTCTTAGGAAGCGGCGAACGTGGCAACATTTGGCTTTTATGCCTGTCTTTCTGCCCGCAAAAAAGGGAGGAAAATGGGACTGTTAAGGGAAACTTTGTGATCCTTTACGACCGCGTTGGATATTAAACAGGGGCGAATCCAGGGTGATTCCCACGGCCTCGTCTGCAATTCGGCTCAATTGTTTTGAACCGGTTTTAATTGAAACGTTTAAGCGATGCAATTCGAAGAAATTTGAGAAGCATTTCCGGAATGAGGGGGAAGAAGTGAGAGCAAGACTGATAAGGGGGCGAAAGGGGTGAAAACAACTCCCACATCAACCCCCCGACCGGTTTCCAAAAATCGGAAAAGACCTAAAAATTTCTATAAGAAGAATAGGAAGGACAACAAAGAGAAACTTTTGTTCAAAAATTACTCTTTAAACATAAAATGTTTAAATTGGCCTCAAAATAACCCCGACTCAGGGTATTGTATTGTATAATTTATTAGCAAGCAAAAAGCGGGGGAAATTTAAAAAAACTTTTTTCCAGAGAATGCCCAAAGTTTGAGAACAGCTTCGCTGCTGTGCGGAGAAAAGGGGGAGAGGGAGGCGACATGAACACGTGACCTCAGCCCAAATCTCTTACGGGGCCTAATGTCAACGAACCCGTCGTCATTATCTAATTTGGTGTCGGACTCGTTGAAACATCTCTCAAGACACCATCGACGAGTGTTATTGTTGCACTGATTGCTGTGGGGAAGTGTCACTTTAAATGGGAGACGATTTGGAGGTTGTCGTGCACGTGGAAATGCACGTGCATTGGTTCGCTGAACGTGCATTCAATGTTAGTTTCCCGGAAATGGCGGTTATTGTTTTGTGCACAACGAATTCAGGTCGCGCAAATTGGGAAGTGTTGATCCAACATTTATATTCTTTGTTCAGACACAGAAATCTCTCCATTGTTGATTATTTAATTTACTGCACCGCTGCGGCATTTAAAGATTTTCGTCCAATTGGAAGTCCCACTACGCAAGTTTTTGGCTTTCCTTAATTGAACCATTTCCCCGAACACTGTTTTACGATGAGTTGTATTTCAGAGAATAAATTAAAGGGATGATCTCATCGGCGACAACCCTTTCTTTAGTATTTGCGATTATAAAAAAATTATTTATGTATTCGGGTTGTGTTTGAGTTGTTCTGCAATTCCTTACGCTTGTGAAAATACTAAAAGCTGGAAATCCGAAACTGAACAAACCGGAAACTCGTTTTCCTTTCGCAGTCAGTTATATACGCGTTTTTATGTTTCCCTTATGCAGCAATTTTCGTTTTTAGAGTAAACGTCGCAAGTGGAGCTCTTTGTTTTGCCTGAATTTGGTGTGGATTTGACGTTGAAACTCCTTTTACGTTGACGTGGGCTTGACTTTAAAGGCTGAACAACCCTTTTGACACTTGATTCGGTTGTATTTATGTCGTCGCAACGATGTCGAGAGGACAAAGGAGAGAGGAAGTTGGTCGTTGCCATCGGAAGAGATTAGCACCGAGGGAAGAAGGGCGACTCGGACGGGTGCATCGTGGCTCTGCCTACCTTCGCTAATGAAGAGGAGCTATCCGCGAGAAAAGGAGTGACACCACACAAGAACATCAGCAGAGAAAACGAACGCCATGACGGAAGATAGGAAAGAAGCCGCAGCGGAGACTCGGAATCGACTGGTCTAAAGCTGTAGTGGGGAAGTAGGTCGTTGCACAGTGGCGCTCCCCGAACCCAGCGGCCGAGCTCGGAATCACCTTTTGCATGGAACCTTTCCTTTCCAGGTGTTTTCATCCCTTGTTCGGGGGCGAATTTCCTCGTCTCTCTCTCTCTGTCTTTGAGTTCCCCCGCAATTAAATAATAATCGACGGCTCATTAATTACACGAAAGGGGACGTCGTAATCGAAGAGGTGGAATTACTTATGAATTGTTGCTTCGGGACGGCAGATTTGAATTGGCGTTTTGCGGTTAATGAATGCTTTGGATTGAACACGTTGAGGGAACTCAGGTGTTCAGAACAGTGCTTACAGCTTTCTACTTTCTCAAACTCAATGAAATGCGGTTGCGATGGCCGTTACGCTGTCATCTTCACTCCGCTCGACTGAGGGGGTTCCCCGCGTTTTAAATAATTTTAATTAAATTTATCTCCTCGGCTTTCGTTATTCTAAATATGGGCCCCAAAAGTACAAAAAGTGAAAACGATCCATCATTTGTAAATTTTATACATTATTATTTAAAAGGTCAGGTCGTAAAGGCGGTCAACAAGAGACATTCACGGGTTTGTGTGAAGAGTAATTAATTAAGGCATAGAATTAAGAGGGAATGGTTACAAAGGAAAACCTTCTTTGTTCCGATGCCTGAAAGTTATGTGGTTCATGTCACCCATAAATCTCCTTCATGACCTCAGTCACGTGCTCTCATTATTTTAATCCGGAAAAGAAATAATTTGTGGATATTAAATGTTATGTAATGCAGTATTTAAATAAAAGCCGCCATTTTGTCCTCAATTTGGATTTTTAGAAAAATCGAAAAGATCGTTTGAATGATTATATATTTTCATAAGAAAAGGTTTTTTTAACGGTTCTCAATGGCGGAAGATTTGCAGTTTTTGACTCTGTATTTACAGGTTTTGAGGTGAATATCGAGAAAAGAGGATAAGACTGATCATCTGATGATATTCTCCGGTGAACTCTGTAAGAATAATCGAGGAAAGGGCCCCGAAAGAAAAGTTATAGAAGTTGCCAGTGAACACGCGAGTTCGGACATGAAAATTTTCCCCTCGCGTGCTTTGTGATGGCGGACGCCGAGTGTAGTCACATTTGAGATTTATGATTTATTGCCACCAATTTTTTGGGGATGTATTTCCCCCCGCCCCCGTGTAATCTCTCTCTCTCTCTCCTCTCCCCTTTCTCAGAAATAGGTAATATTTCCATTGATTATCTCCGCGGTTCTCTCTTAATTTCCTGCAATTAAAACTCAGTGACAAATCCCCCAAAAGAAAATAAACTTTCATTAAATTTCAAACGGAATAAAAAGTGGCAGATATAAATTCGTCAATTATCCCACCCAGTTTAATTAAAATCTAATTATTTGTCTAATCCCTTCATTTATTTATCTCCGCTCCAGAATAAATTCATTTGGGAGAGGGATCAATGTCGAACCGGGAGAGAGGGGAAAAAAGAGAAATTCCGAAGGCGTAAAAAAGTCACCGCCTTCTCGAAATGGTCGGTTTCCGGTCCTTTACACTGAAGAGCCCTCTGTCGTTAAAAATGAGAGCTACAAACATGGTGGCTCATTCGCTAAGTCTTTTATTAAAGTTCGATTTAGTTCGGTTGTTTTTTATTTTCAGCTTCTTAGTGAAAAATAGTTTTGAGGATATTCTGGGGTGCGGGGGGTTTTTGAAAAGCGATGTCTCCATTGATTTCTCCAAAGTGGAAGTCAAATTGTAAGTTCTGATCCGTCGACGTGATGACGTGGTGGGGTTATGTTGCGGGTCTTTGCCCATTATTTTCTTAACCCGGCAGTGGATAAAAAGCGCTGATTTGATAATTGAGAATTACAAGAGTTTTCTTTGTCCTTTTTTAGGTACACAAGACAGGGGACTTTAAAAGAATCGAGCGACTGCGCCCCAACAAACGGGTATTATTTCATTCCAATCTATGATAAGGGAGAATATTTGTTAAAAATTGAGCCACCGGCGGGGTGGTTTTTTGAGCCGAAAGAAGTGTACTTGAATTTTGATGGGGCGAATGATCCCTGCTCCAAATCAAATGATATAAATTTTGTGTTTAAAGGATTTACAATCAATGGAAAGGTTAGTATAATTTTAGTGAGAAAATTAGTACTTTTATGTTTTAATGATTTACAAATTATGAGTAATTTATTTGTGTTGAAGAAATTGTTAAAGCATATTTGATTTATAGGTGAACAGTGCAGGAAGTAGTGAAGGTCCTGAAAATGTAATTGTGAATTTAGCATCTGAGACTGATGGGAAAGTAGATTTTAACACAACTTCCAAAAATGGTTACTTCCAATTCACCCATATTGTCCCAGGGAAGTACATCATTACAGCCAAACATGATAAATACAGATTTTCAAAAGATCTCATCAGGGTGACAATGAAAGCAGAAAATCTGGAATTGCCTGCCAACTCTTTGGTGGTTGCCGGTTATGACATAACTGGACAGGTTTTGTTCAACAGAGAGCCAACAAAAGGAGTTTCCTTTGTGTTATCATCAGCAGACAATGTGAGTGACATCTTGTCTTTGGGATCAGCCATTCCATTTGTCTTTTGCTAAAACAAATTTACTTTTCAGAAAAAACCAAACATCAAACCAACAGAGTGTTCAACTGCTCCTCTGAACAATTACAAATACAAAGATTATATTTGTCATGTGCTGTCTGATGAGAAGGGAGTTTTCCAGATAAAAACAGTACCTCCAGGAGCTTATATTATCAGGCCACATTATGTGAAATTTGATGTGAAGCCTGAGGAAATAAATGTTGTTGTCAAACACAGTCATTTGACTTTGAGTGAAAAGTTTCTGGTAAATTCAATAAAAAAAGGGTTAGAAAATGAGTCGGAAACATATTTGATGTTATCAAAATTGCTTTTATTTCAGGTGAAAGGTTTCAGTGTGAGTGGTCAGGTGTTGGCCTCACCTGGTGGCCCAGGAATCTCCAGAGTGCAGCTGTACCTGAATGGAGAGAAGGTGGCCATGACAGATAAGGAGGGAAGATACAACCTGGACAGCATGGAACCTGGGAATTATGTGCTTTCTGTTCAGTCAGGTGAGAAAGGAACAGTTAATTGAGTAATTCTTAATTAAATAATTTAAACTGAAACATTTCTATAAATTGAATGAAATAGCTGTGCTAATTGTGAAAGCAGTTATATTTATAAGTTATACATTTCTTGGGTTTAAAAGAGTTTAACACAGAATACATGTGGAGAAGAAAATTTTTAACATTTTGTAAAATATGGTTGGGTACCCTTCATTCTTCTAGAAATTATTATAAATATATAATTTTTTAGATTTTTAAAAATTATATCAGTATAATATTCAAATGGGATGACTGAAATGAAACTGATTATGAAAAGTTATGTTGTTTTTTTATTTTAGAGGACATGAAATTTGAGGAAGTTACCGTGAAAGTGTCTCCCAACACTCCCGAAATAGAAACCATTTATCCGTCGGAGTTCAAAGTCTGCGGGAGAGTGACCCCGTCCAGAGCGCTCGAGATCGTCCGAGAAGGCGGTGAGACTGTGGAAGCGATTGTGGCGCCGGATAGCGGCAGGTTTTGCAAATTCCTCAAACCCGGGACGTACACTTTAAGCGTGAAGATGTCGGATTTGGAGAAATCGACGGGAATGCTGTAAGTGAGCTCTTATTCAGCCACACTCGGAGTTGTTTCCTTTTTTGAATTTTAAATACTGAGCCCTCTTGGAGAACCTTTACGAGTCCCCATTCTGAGTTTATTTGATGGGAGAATGGGGGGAATTAGAGCCTCCCATTAAGCAGAAGCGTAAAGTTTTTATTACTCAATAAAAGTTATGGGGATGGAAGATTTCCCCAGTAAATCTTTCAATGTATACATTTTCTTGCCAAAATTTAAGAAAAAGGCTAAAGTGAATGCCCTTATGAATGTAAATTTTTATTTGCGTCCCTGACTTGGCGGCTTTTGGCCGCGTTTGTTTCCCCCCTCATTGTAGTTTTTAAATTAAATATTTAATCTTCTCATTTTCATTCTTTAAAAATGGAGGCTTTTTATTCTCACTCCTCCGCTTTTTAAACGCTTTAATTTTTTATTATTCCATTTCTCCTTTTCGAGTTCTCATTTTTTTTTATAAAGATGTACGCAATTCCCCTTCAGAAAAACGGTTAATTCTTTTGTTTGTAATTCGCCCTTTTTAAATTAATCCCTTTTCTCAGGTTTTTTTATCTTTCCTTTTGCACCTTCTTTTCCTTTGGCAACTTTTCGCTTCGGGAAATGTTTCAGTGTTTCGGGCTTATCAGTTGTCGTTATTTAACCGTCACTTTGTCGCACAATGGCAAACTCCGCATGAAATCTATTTTTGTCCCTTTTTCTGTTTCGTTTTAGTTTTTTGATGGTAATATACTTCAAGCACTTCGCAATGATATTGGTGGTATCTACCGGAGTTTCACCCACAATAACAAAAATAACAAAGTAATTCTTTCGGACAGGTATTTGCCCCTGACGAAGACCGTCCAAGTGAGAAACAGCCCAATCGCCGATGTGGACTTCACCCAGCTGAGGGGAAACATCAGCGGGAGGGTGGTGAAACTCCCGGAGGCGGGCAAAGCCAACGAGGTCTCGGTCAAACTCAAACTGAACAATGCTTTGGTCGCACTCAAAGTCCTCGAAGGCCACGAGCTCAGCTACAGCTTCCAGGAAATAATGCCCGGCTACTACGACGTGGAGCTGGAGAGCGACCGCTGGTGCTTCCAGAACCAGGTTCACTCCATATCGGTGACCACCTCCGAAACGAAAGTCCCGGACTTCCTCCAGACGGGATTCAAGATAAAGATCGTGTCTTCCCATGACACCGCCGCCCTCCTCACGAAGGACACCCCCGGGGAAGAGCTGAAGAGGGAGCTCCACCTCCAGGAGGGAGAGAACGTGATCTGCCTCCCTCATGCGAGTGCGTACAGGTTGCAGCCGGTCGGTTGCCACGGTTTCGCGAAGGACGTGTACGAGGTGGATGCCAGAGGGGGAGGAAGTATAAAACTGAACGCTGTTCTGCACGACGTGACGGGGTTCGTTCGGAGTTCGAGTTTGGAGGGGGACGTAATGGTCGAAGTGGCGATGTCTGGTGGAGAGACGACGAAGTAAGTATTCAGCTTCGGTTAAGGAGAGGTTTGGTTAAGACAGAAATGGGAAATTTGTTTCCAGGTTGGGGCCATTGAAAGGTGAGAAGGACGGGAGCGGATACAGATACGATTTCAAATACAGAACAAAGGGGAACGAACTGTTGAAGTTCACTCCGACGTCCAGCCAACTCCTTTTCCAGCCGGAAACGATAGAGTTTCGAACTGTGAACAATTGCTCGAAGGATGCAGTTAGGCTCGTCGGAGAGAAGGGACTCATTGTTGAGGGAAGAGTGGATCCGCCTTTGGAAAACGTGAGAGTCGTTCTCAGAAGCATCAACGACTCCACTCGGGAAGATGTCGTGCTCATTACAAAAGCCGATGGGAAATACAAATTCGGACCTTTGAAGAAAACCTGGAAATTCGAAATCACAGCCGAAAAGGAGTCGTACGTCCTCAGCGGTCCCGACAGCGATGGCATTTTCAAGGCGCACAAACTCGCCGAGATTAACGTGAAGGTGATGGACAACTCGACGAAGGAACCCCTCCAGGGAGTTCTGCTCTCCCTCACCGGCGGGGAGAAGTTCAGAAAGAACAGCATGACGGGGAAAGGAGGACTGCTCAGCTTCCACAGCCTCAGCCCGGGCGAGTACTTCCTTCGGCCAATGATGAAGGAATACAAGTTCGAGCCCTCTTCTCAGATCATCCACATCAAGGAGGGCGTGACGGAGTCCATAGAGCTGAGGTGGGGTGAAATGAGGTCGGGAGGTCGTCAGCGAGAGCTCGGAGATGAAGTTGGAGTTTGTGTTCAGGGGGAGGAGAGTCTCGTTCAGCGCCTACGGAGTGGTGACGTCACTCAATGGGGAACCTGAAGCGAGCGTGGTGATCGAAGCAGCGGGGATGAACACCTGCTCCAACCTGCAGGAGGAGGCTTCTTCGGAGAGCAACGGCCAGTTCAGAATCCGGGGTCTCCTTCCTCAATGCGAGTACCTGATCAGGTTGAAGAGTGGAGCCGATGTTAACACCCACATTCACAGATTGGCTCCTCAGGATTTGATTATCAGGGTGGGATATCATATATTCCCTTTTTGTGCTCTCTGCCCACACCACAGTGATTTAATTATTAATTAATTGTTGCAGACGAATGAGGGAGACGTTCGAAATATCGAATTAATCGCCTTTCATTTATTGGAGCAAATGGATATATCCATTCACGTGGAAAGCACAGTTCCAGAGCACCTGAAGACTCTAAGAGTGAAACTCTGCAGAGATAACGCTCCCGATTCGCCTCTCCACGTCATTAAGTTGGACACTTTGGCAGGTAAATCATAGAAAAAGAATATTAACGAATGAGAAATGAGGTAATATTTTTTCCTTTCAGGCGGAGCCAAACATTGGGGCAACCCCGTCACCCAGGAGAGGTTCCTCAAGGCCGGACTCCTCGTCCAGCTCCCCTTCATCCCCCGGGACAAAACCCCCTACTTCATCCAGCTGGAATCCACCCTCAACAAGCACACGTACACTTACAAAGAGCCCGTCGTCCATTTCATCGCGGACAGAACCTACAGGAACTTCAAGATGACCTTCGAACCCGTGATGAAGGTCCTCGACCACGAACTCACCCAGAGCAACTACATCCTCGTCCCCCTCCTCATCTTCGCCGGCCTCGCCTACACCTATTCCCACAAGCTGGTGCCCGCGGTGCAGAACTTGTTGGGGACACTCAACCAAAACTCGTTTTCTCTCTCCTCGAGGGAGGAGAGGAACCTGTACTCGCACAACGCCATGACCGAGGGCATGTCCATTGAGCCTGTGGGCCAGACGACGAACAAAAGGAAAGCAAAGCCTCGGAAGGCGTAAATCCGCCCGCGTTAGTCCCAAATAAACTATTTATTTTGTACAAAGTCATAATAATTAAATGAAATTGTTTTTGTTATTTATTAAAAAATCATTTTTTTCCAGAATAATGCGGAAAAGACCCACACTGAAAACCTCCAAGAATGCATCCTTTCGTTTATTCTATTTAACATTTGTGAATGAAAAACCGCTCCATTTGGAAAAGATCCAATTTAAAACCGTTGGGATTTTCATAGGGATTTCCTAAAAAACCAGAATATTAACAATGAGTACTTCGCCTTTAGGAATTTCCAGTGAGCGGGTAAGAACCGATTGGTCAAGAAAAATGCCAAATCCATTTATTTCTCTCTTTCTCCGTTTTTTCTGCTGTATTCTTTTATCCTCCATGAAAGTAATTGCTTTCTGATTGAGAGAAAACCTCAAAGAACCAAAAATGGTGAACTGATGCCTCAGGGCTAAAAAATATCGGCCTGAACCTAAATACCTATTTGTCGGAATGCGAAAACGTGCTCAATCAAAAGGAAACCACGAACTGGGCAAAAAACTCTATTCTCTACATTGTTAAGTAACATTTTAATTGGTTGTATTTACGTCACAAATGACGGAACTTAAGTTGAGGGCGGAGGTCACAGTGAGAGGGTATCGGAGAAGTGGTCTTCGTAAAATATATCAGAGCTCTTGGAATTCACTGGATGCTAATTATTTCCCCTCTTTATCTCCCGTTGAAATCTCTCCGTTTCTTTCGTTTTTTTGCAAAAAGTGAGTTTATTATATTGCGACATTGATCGGAGGGGAAATTTCTGCTTTGGGGGAGTCTTATTCCGATCAAAGTATATTTTTCGGTTAAACGTCGCCATTTTTGAGGTCGCAACGAACGTTGGTTTTGAAAATGAAAGTATTCGAATGGTTAACGGTTCCGATTCTCTTATCGGGACCTATTGTGAGCCCTCTTCTCCAACATTACTGTCCTTATCAGTACCATCAGCACTGCCGATTGTGAAAAACCCGCAGAATTAGTTATATTTAAACTCGAAGAGAAAACAAAGACGCAATGAAGAAGTCATCTCCAGTCAACTGATAAGTTTCTCCGAAATGTAAGAAGACTGAATCGCCTATGTTGATCAAATGGTGGGAGCGTCGGAGTTCGCAATTATGATAACACAGAGAGATTCCTAAGAAGGGAGCAATTTCCATAAGCTAACGATAGGTGGGTGATTCTCTTTCCAGGACACTTCGATTAGCCACCTGGAAATGTTTCGTAACAGACTCAGTCCGGTTTTAGTTGCGGACTTGTGGAGTCTCCACTGTAAGTAATTCTTGTTTTACTATACCTGAAGAGTCATTTGATTACCTAATTAACGGCTGGAAAACCTGAGTGAGAGTCCAACTGGTTCGACTGGACTCTTCTTCGCCTGCTGTAGCACTATTTCAATATCTTTTCGCGCCCGCGTAATTCTTTTGTGTTCTCTCGTGTTTTTTTGGTGTTGTTTTTCAATTCTCGGACGATCTCCACATATGCGACAGGTATTTATGGAAACCATTATCAGTTTGCTGTCGTCTCTGGGAATTGACTCCTAGCGGAAGACATTTTGCAAAGTAAGTCGGAGGGATTAAGTTCTGAAGGGCCGAAATGAGAACGGTAGTGAATGGAGAAATATTTCGTGAGGTTCTCCTCAAATCGATTCCAGGTTTCGGTTGGAATGAGTGCCTTCGGTTTTCATCGGGCAGGTCGGTTGTGATACTTGCCGACCTTCGATAGAGGACGTTTTGTTGCCCCATAAACAGTTTGCGGTGGGACCATCCGACCGGATGTTACGTACACTTTCTTGCATGCAAAATGTCCGAGACCGGTGGAGTGACAAAGGAATTGGGGAAAGGGAGAATCGATCACTCAGAAAATGACAAGCAGATCGCGGTTTCACCCAAATTAGCCAATTAACGTGGAGAGTTTTTAAGCAATCTGCAGAACCGTGGATGTCACCCCTCCGGAGTGCAATCTGAGGGCCCCGTCTCATTTGAGTGGTTGTTTTCAGGGCCCCGATGCATTCCACGTTCGGGTTGGTGGCGAGCGTCGTTTGGGCGGTCATCGTCACCCATTTTATATGCTTCAAGGAGCTTTTCCATTTCTTTATCTACAGAAGGCAGAAAAGCGTTAAGGAGAAAGTAGTAGTGGTATGTCGATGGGGGTTGCGTGTAAGGGATGTGAAATGAAGTGTGCGTTTTGTTCAGGTGACGGGAGCGGGCCACGGATTGGGGAGGCGCCTCGCGAGGGACTTCGCCCGATTGGGGGCGAAAGTGGTCTGCTGGGACATCGACAAGGAGAGGAATGAAAACACGGTAAGCTCCCCTGTGGTCGCGCCCCTGGGCCGTGCTTTGAGAAGTCCTCTTGCAGGTGTGGGACATCAAAAGCGCGAACGGGAATGCGATATCGGTGATCTGCGATGTGACCGACAGGACGGAAGTGCACAAAACAGCGGAGTACATCCGGAAGGAGATGGGGGAGGTGGACATCTTCGTGAGCTGCGTGGGGATATACCCCGTGCAGGAAGTGCTGTCGTGGAAACCTCAGGAACTCTACGAATTGTTCGACACCAACGTCATGGCCCAATTCTGGGTAAGTTCACTCTTTTTTCCATCCAATTCCAAATTAATTTATTAAAATAATTAATTACTTAAATTAAGAAAGATGACGCAATATTTCTCTTTCAGGTTCTTCAGGCGTTTATCCCTCAAATGATCAAAAGGAAAAACGGGCATTTCGTCGCCATTTCGTCAGCAGCAGCGATCGCTCCTGTGGGAAACGAAGTTCCCATACTCAATGACTAAATCAGCAGTTTCTTGTAAGCGAATACCCATTTCAATTTCTCTATTACTCTCGAACAGAAATAAAACAAATTCGGGTAAACTTTGAAATTTAAATAAGAAAAACGGAAAAAGATTAAAAAAACAGAGCAAAAAGATTACTATGGGAAATTCGCTTTAATTCTACATAATTTAATTGCTTTTTAATTTAAAATGTAATGGATTTACATATGAAATAGGTTTGATGGATGGGCTAATGCAGGAACTGAGAAACCAAAATCACGAGGGAGTCAAAATAACCACCGTTCATCCCTATTACACCGCCTGCAGAGAGGACATCCCCGTGAAATTCGACCTCAGGTACGCCATTTCCTTTGAAATTTCTCCTTTTTTCCCTCACTCAACCGAACTGATACATGTTTTAGATTCGAGAGACTTTCGCCGGATTTCGTCTCGAAAGAAATAGTCAGGGGAATTCGTCAGGAGTGCGAAATAATAAGCGTTCCCAGATTTATGCTCTTTTGGATTCATTTTATGAAGTGGGTTTTTTTCTTTCTCTAATGAAAGTATTCTCCGTTCGCTTTGATTAGTCGGTTTTTTTATTTTCCGGATTAGATTGCTCCCATACACAGCGAGGCTGAAATGGCGGGATATTTTTTACACGAGAGTATTCCCGAAGGACAACTCCGCCAACCTTTACACTGCCGATGGGAAGATTAAGAACATCGTCGACCAATACAAACTGCCGCCTTTTAAGCAAACGGGCGCCAAAGGAAAAACCGAAAAATTAACCGGCATCACAATAGAGATGCCCCCGGAAGGAAAACCTCCGACTCAGTTATTGAAGAACTCAGATCAGAGGCTTTGAGTCCTCTCCCTCCCTTTCCCACCTGTATTGTCTTTGGGTGCCATAATGAAAGGGTTGCCGCCTTTCGAACGGCGAATTGAGGGAGCGTTGGAAACTGTTTAGGTAACGTAAATGCTTTGCGGAGTCAGGAATGGATGAATTCGATTGGATGAAAGAGAGGTGTTATGTTTGTTGGATAAATAAATGAAGCAGTTACCGAAAAATATATTTCACCTTCTAAAAATTAAATGCACGAGACAATTGTTGTCCTGCAACCTAATAAAAGTTAATCTTTTAAGTTGTCGCTTTTCTTTTCCTTTCGATCCAACAGAATAGAAACTCTATTTTAAATATCAACTGTAACTTTTAAGGTACGAAATTAGGTTCGTCTTGTTTCCATTCCCGAAAAAAATTAAGAATCCTTCATTCCGTTTTAATTTAAAAAAATAATTTATAAACAATGATAATCCAAATCAGTAAAATTTACATATATCTAAAGTTCTCAAACCGAAAAAAATCGTAAAACTAAAAGATCTTTTATTGGAAAATAATTGTTTTCAATTATCCCCAAATGGGGAGTAATTTAAAGTTTAAAATTGGCGGGAACAATTCTCAAAGGAAATGAAACTGACTTTTGGAATCATAGAGTAAATAATCAAAACACAAAGTCTCAGTTGAGGGTTATCAGGTGACGGGTCAGTACTTTGTAATGTAACGGGTACAATTTAGTTAGTTTTTTTTTTAAGCTACAGTATATTATATTTTTTAAAACATATCAAAACATACCCAGTGCAATTTTTATTTTATTAGATATATAAGTAGATATTTATTGGAAAATTTAAAAAATTCAGTATTAAAAATGTCAGAAAAAACGATATCGAGAGGAAGGAGAACGATTAACCCGGATTTAATTCGCGAGAGAGAAAATTGTAGTTTTGAGCCTTTAGAAATAACTAATATTTTGGACGAAGGTCCAAAGAAAACTGAGGAAAGGCGAAAAACAGGTGAGATTTACTGTTCTCTTTCCTTCTTTTAAGTTGTCAGGACTTCATATGTGAACTTTTCAAATTGAAGAGCAATTATCATTGTCCGAATTAGTGTGTTTAATATTATTTATATTTTAGAGATACTTAAGGGCATGTTTTTCACATAATAAGGGCTTTTGATACTTAAAAATGTAATTTTTTAGATTCGGGGTCGAAAGTCCAAACGGGAAAACTTATTTTTAGACAATGGAATAATTTCTTATCTGAAGAGAAAGTTGACTTGAGCTAAATTCAGAGCCGCGCATTTGGTTATGTAATGAGCACTCATGTTAATGTTTAATTGTTCCTGTTGCAGAGGACTGGTTTTTGAAAGACCCCCAACTCCAGGACAAAGTCCCATCTGAGTTTTTGAGTCACAAGGAAAAGTATGAGGAAGCAGTCAGGAAGGCATGCGTTGTTTTTAAAAAGTTGGAACGGATGGAAGGCGGATTTGAGAATTACAGGTTTGTTTTTATTTATTTAAAAACTGTCAATGTCAAGTTCAGTTTGGAGAAATGAGGGCAATCAGATTGGCAGTGATCAAATGACACTGAGCAACTTTTGCTCCAGTTGTTAATTAATGTTAAGAATGTGGTTTTTCTTCATAAGTTGGCGTAAGCAATGCCATAACCTTAAACTAACATTTATGTGTTCCATAAAAGCCACTGATTTATTAATTGAATTTTCAAAGTTGCTGAACTCACCAGAGAAGAGTTTTACCCTACTGCTGATTGGTCATCACACAGCCTTTGTTAAGCAATCATTTCTTGCTTACAATAAAACAGTGATCGTCTTTTTAGTCCTCCACAATCACTAATATTTGGTTGTTAAAGAATAAATTGTCACTTTAATAAAGAAAATAGACTGCACTGTCTGTAGAAGCATTAGTTATTCACTGCTGAGCTGAGCTGACTTTTGATTTACAGTCAGTTATGGAAGTTATTATTCGTAATGAGTGTTTACTTATTCGTAGTGAGGTATTAATTAATTAATGAGTTTTTTGTTCTCCACTCTGAAAAGAAATTAAGGTGTTTATTTGAGTACAGATTACACCAAAGAGTTTGTCTTGATATTTAATTCCACCATAGATTACAAAGTTCCTCAATTGTATTTATACAGTAATTAATAGTTAAACTATTCTTTACTGTATATTACGGAAGTGCTGAATCAAAGAGTATTTTCATAAAATACTTAACTTTGGGACAATTTTGGAATCAGGTTTTATTATTTAAAAAAAAAACTTCACTTTCTTTAGTGATTTTAAATGAGTCGACATTAATTGTCGTTATATTTTATTAAAATGCATAATGTTGGAACACCCATTCCGGTTCTTAATTCAATCGCCCCTGAACCTGACCGCTTTCAGGCACATTCAGGGCAAAGGCTCGAGGGGAGCCGGGGAGTCAAGGGAAGAAGGGACTCGTTGTCCTTCGATCGAGGACGCCTAATTGCAAGATGACCTTCTCCGCCAAAACCGTTCACGCAATTAATGTATTATAAAATCCCCGTAATTATCCGCTATTTGCGTTTGTTTTTTTCTCTCATCGTTGTCCGAAGCCTTTTTTCTGTATTGGGGAGACGAAATGTCCCACTCATGGAGGTGTTGTTCAGCCAAATTTTAGGTCAGTTGGGATCAGCAGTGCTCAAAGATGGAAACCCGTTCACGCTGCACTTCGTCATGTTCATCCCCACAATCCTCGGACAGGGAACCCTCGAGCAACAGGCATATTGGGTCGGCAGGGCGTGGAATAAGGAGATCATCGGCACGTACGCGCAGGTGAGTGCTGATTGTGTCCTGTTGGGGTGGGAATGACTCGCCTTCATTGTCCTCCTCCTGCAGACTGAGTTGGGACACGGGACATTCATCAGGGGATTGGAGACGACGGCGCACTACGACGAGAAGAAGAAAGAGTTCGTCCTGAACAGTCCAACCCTGACCAGCTATAAGTGGTGGCCGGGGGGGTTGGGACAGACCGCCAATTACGCAGTGGTCGTCGCACAATTGTACTCCAAAGGGCAATGCCACGGCATTCACCCCTTCATCGTTCAGCTGAGGGATGAAAACACCCACAAACCCCTGCCAGGTGTGTATTCCCTCCCCCATCTCCCTCCTCCCGTTATGTCTTCATTGTCTTCTCTTCAGGCATCAAAATTGGAGAAATCGGTACGAAACTGGGGATGAACTCCACCAACAACGGTTACCTGGGATTCGACCACGTGAGGATCCCCAGGGAACAGATGCTCATGAAGAACAGCAAAGTGCTCGAGGACGGCACCTACGTGAAGGCGCCCAGCAGCAAACTCACCTACGGTTGGTGGCGCCCCTCCCCCTCCTTCATCCCCCGATACTTAACCTCTCTCTCCCCGCAGGTACGATGATGTTCGTGAGGGTGGTTTTGCTCAGGGACGCGGCGAGTCTCCTGGGGAAGGCGGTAACCATAGCAACGAGGTACTCTGCAGTGAGGAGGCAGTCCGAGATGAAGCCGGGGTGGGTATCCCCTTTGGGGCGGAGTGGGGTGGCCAGAGGGTGTAAATTGTATGTATGCTTAGTGAGCCGGAGCCGCAGATCCTGGACTATCGGGCGCAGCAGTATAAACTCTTCCCCAACATAGCGACCGTCTTCTGCTTCAAAATGGCGGCCACTTGGCTGTGGAATATGTACAACAGCGTGACTGCAGAGTTGGAGGGAGGCGACTTGGAAAGGCTGCCGGAGGTATAATTCAATTTTTATATTGTAACCAACAGTCGTTAATGAGTTGTTCTGTTCATTGCAGCTCCACGCCATCGCCTGCTGTATGAAGGCCGTCTGCACCTCCGACGCCGCCACCGGCATCGAAACGGTCAGGTTGGCCTGCGGAGGCCACGGCTACATGACCTGCTCCAATCTGCCCCTCCTCTACGGCCTCTGCACCGCCACCTGCACCTACGAGGGGGAAAACACCGTCATGCTGCTGCAGACGGCGAGGTGCGTCCGCAGCCCTCCCTCCACCCCCGCCACCAGTAACCGACCGCCTGTTGCAGGTACCTGGTGAAGCAGTACCAGGGGGCCCTCTCGGGGGGGAAACTCACCCCCACCCTCGACTACATATCCCAGGTGCTGAACGCCCCGAGAGGGCGGTGGGAGAACAACATTGAGTGCATTCTGATGGGGTTCAAGGAGGTGTCCGTGGGGAAGTTGAGGACGGCCACTCAGAATCTGGAGAGGCGACAGAGAGGGGGATTGTCTTATGAGGACGCCTGGAATATGACTCACATCGAGCTGACGGCGTGTGCAGAGGTGAGCTTCTCGCTTGTTAATTTCCTCGGAGGAAGTGAACTCTTGTGACGAGGGAACTCTTTCCAGGCGCACTGCAGAGCTTTTCTGGTGGCGAAATTCCACGAAGCCGTCGAGAATCTGAACCCCTCTCCGGAACTGAAAAAGGTTTTCAGACAGTTGGTGGAGTTGTACGCAGTTTATTGGCTTCTGCAGAGGTTGGGGGATTTCCTCAGGGTAAGCAAAGGATGTGAAACAAAGGAGTTCTTCACCGGCAAAGGATTAATTAGTAAAAGGGAATTTATTGTTGCAGTTCTCCTCCCTGCAAAGCAGCCAAGTGGACGAACTGCAGCATTGGTTGGAGAGTCTCCTCGCGGCCATCAGACCCAACGCGGTGGGAATCGTCGACGGGTTCGACTTCTGCGACGAAGTGCTCAACTCAGCGTTGGGCGCTTACGACGGCCGCGTCTATGAGCGCCTCTTCGAGGAGGCGGCGAAGAGCCCTCTCAACAAAGAGGCGGTGAACAAATCCTTCGCCAGCCATATG
This sequence comes from Brueelia nebulosa, assembly GCA_028293925.1. Lineage (NCBI taxonomy): Eukaryota > Metazoa > Arthropoda > Insecta > Psocodea > Philopteridae > Brueelia > Brueelia nebulosa. The sequence goes on from JAQIBA010000108.1 coordinate 152,246, forward strand.
AAGCCCTTCATGAGGAGCAATTTATAACCGTTGTTAAATCTTTTTTTTTTTTCAATTCATTCAGTATCTTTTATTTTTGGAGAATCTTTGACTCTATTATCGGTAACACTTAAATTAAGGGATTATGCAGGAAAGATACATTTTTGAATTACGACAGGCGCCGGACGCCAACATAAAAGATTTAACAAAAACCTGTATTTACTGAATACTTTAAAGACAGTGTCGATATTATGTCGCCATCACAGATGGTTTATTTCAGTCTGATTACTCTCAATTTTTACGAAAGCCTTTAGTTTTTTTTTCTATTTTACTTTAATAATTATATTCCGAATGTATTGGTGCTCTTTACACAGTGCAGATCAGCTTCAATTTATACCGTATAATTTGCATTTATATCAAATCGATTTCCATTTGTTTTTGTTTATGTTTCGGAGTATATTTTCTGTTTCGAACTATCGTAACATAATTTGGAATAAAGTTTTACTATGGGTTATTTATACTTGTATAGGAAATGACACAATGGTGGGAAAAGTTATTTATTAATTTTATCAATAGTTTTATTTATATGTTGAATTAATGTGCGAAAATGGGCGGAACATTATTGAGTTGTGATTGTGCGTTTTTCTTTTGTAAGTGATTTAAAGAAACAAAAAAGATTGAGAAAAGTCATTCCATTAACTAAATTGGTTTCATAGGGATATAATTCTCAAGATGAATAAGTATAAAATCAATTTTTGTAAATTCTTTTTAATATATCCAAAAGATTCAGTAAATTTGCCGTAATTTATTTCAAAAAACTACGTAAATTGGCCCGAATTCATTCCTGAAAGTGCACTTAAATCGTTGGTAATGTGAGAGAAACCTGCGCATGCGAGATCAACCAGGTTTGGGTATATAAGTAAGTGTTCGTCGAGGGGAGGGCGGGGGTGGGGCGTTTGACCGTCGGACTGTCAACATCTCCTTTACCTCGGGAAGATATAATATAAACTCCGTCGGTCGGGGGGGATTATCGCCCCCCGATTTTCCAAAATTTGAATTTTGGATGGAATGATTTCATATTTGAGATTATATATGAGAGAGATATATATACAGGAGAAAATAGTTGGAATGATTTCATATGTGATATTGTACAGGAAAAATAAATAAAGTAACAAAATATCATTGTGTATTTCTTTATTATACCGAATGATTTCCTATTCAATTATTCTCTACACAGTTAAGTTCTCTATGATATTCAAAATCGATTAATAATGATTCCCTTAATAATAAAGTTCTCTTTTGTCCTTAAAAATTCTTAAGTATTAGCTCTATGCTTTCGTCTTTTGCTTTGAGCAGAGAATTTAAGATTCTCATTTCTGATTCTCATTCAATTGGTTTTTGGACCTAAATTAGTTCTTACCTTTTAAGTATATTCAAAAGTGAAAAATGATAATCTTCATATGTTTTTATAAAAGACACAGGGTGGAAGTCACAATGGAAAGGATTAAGGAATTCTCTCCAAAATGGTAAGGATTTGACTTGTGAATGAAATTGAAAAAATAATTTCAAAACAGAATTCAACAAAACACAAATGTGCACTCTGCACTTACAAATGTTTGACAATAATAAAAATCTCAAGTAAAATCGATGTGAAGTGAGGAACTCCAAACTGTTCAATCTCTTTATTTTGAAGCTCAGTCTCCTTATGTAACCTGCAAAAGAAATTTCTGATTAGGAAAAAACAAATGTGATTGCATAGGTTTCCAAATTCAAGCAAAAATTAAAATTTTATGCTTAGAATCCTCCGTTTATGTTCCTGAAGATCACAATGTTTTTCCTTTCATTTTCCTTCTTCTCATCCAGTAATTTTTCTCACTGATACATCATAAAAAGCCGAATTCAAATAATTTCATACATTTTTCAGTTAAGTTTCTCGTTAACATTGATTTGAAAAACCATTGGAATCACCTGGTTTAACGCCAATCTGTAATTATCAAAATACAACTTCAAATTGTAGTTTGCGACAAAAACTATTCGAAAAGTCTTCTAATTATTTTTCATAATTAAAATTGATATTAAACTCATAATTCATTAAATTCATTAAATTCATGATTAATTCATAATTAAAATGCGGAAAATCTTCTAATTAATCCTTACAGTAAAAAACATTAATGCAATGAAAAAACCAGTAACGTCTCGTCAGAAAGCAGACGACAAACGTGTGTTCAAAAACTCATCTGCTTTTATATTACCTTTGGCTACGAAGTCCGTCATTTCCTTTGTGAGATATGGCTCCACCGGAAGTTGCAACCGGAAAACCGAAGCAAATTTCCCTGAATTACACGCGCGTTCTTAATCAAATAATTATAAACATTTCAACTTATTTCAAGTTTATCTGAATTCTTCAATCGGCCATATTTATTTTAAATTGAATATAAAACTGAACTTTTCTTATCGGCACAAATTAAGTGCACTGAATTGTAATTGAATTATGGGTTTTGTTGAGAGGTGACGAAGCACAAAATCAAAATTCAAAACTCGTGAATTTTATTTTTTTTTTATAATTATAACTTAACTAAATTTCGGGGAGGGATTTTTTTTGTTGAATTCTTAAACACTAAAAGGCAAAAAAACCGTTAATTAAAACGTTGTCAACTTCATTTCTATAAATCGAAGCAAAAATAATAAAATTATATTTATTAGTTTAACAATATTCAAACATTGTGAAATAAGTTCAATTTTATTCAATAATTCATTTATTGTTTTCCAACGCAGAATGGCGACGACTGCTCACACGCAATCCCGATATATATATAAAAAAAAATGAATTATTAAATAATTTCATTTCAGAAAAACCGGATGGTGAAAATTTTTCATAGCAATCTAAGGAATATTATTTATTTTTATTTTTTGTCGAGCGGTCACTTTAAAATGAACAAATTCATTTACGAAAAAAAAAAAAACAAAAACAAAAAAAAAACGTGAAACTAAGTACAATTTGAAAATAAAATTTAAAAAGCTCGTAAAAAAAATCCAATTAAATTAAAAATAAAAAACATCAAAATGCTCTCTGAGAAGGCACATTCAAATTAAAAAAAAAAAGAACAAATACTCGTGTTCGATTACGCTAAACCTTCGCTTAAATTTAAAAAAAAAAAAAAAAAAAAACAAAAAGAGGTCTTTTTTCGATAATGCGAGTACGGCGTTTAGGCGGTTGGATTCCAAACGGAAAACCGGAAACGGACGTTAAGTGACCCAACAAAACGGGGAGGGGCGTTTTCTAAGAGGGAGAGGAAGACCCAAACATTAAAATATTCAAAGCAAAATTCAACAATGATAAAATCAACTTTACCTCAACGCAAAAAAAAAAACTCCCTTTACAAAATTTCCCTTTTTTTTTTTACAACACTATTTGCATTAATTCAATTTCTCTGTGACCCGATTCCCTCTCTTTTCCTTTCTTTTCCCTTTCTTTCCCTTTCTTTTCCTTTCTTTTATTCCTTATCAGGTTGACTATTAACGTTTTCCCATTTTTTTTTTCTTTTGGGGGGAGAATTTTCAAGAATTTAAATGTGCATTGTTGTATAACAGGTTATTCTACTTAATATAACAATATGTACACTACTAGATTAATTCTTTTTTTTTTTTAAAGTTAAAAATTTCAAATTAAAAAGAAAATTATTAATTAAAAACCGAAGCAAAATAAAATCGACAAAGTCTCAAACGATCTCTGTCGAATGAGCGCTTAAATTAATCATTTATAGTTTAGTGATTTTGTAACACTGAAACGGTGCATTGGGGCGGTAAGAAAAAGAAAATAAAAATAAAAAATAAACAAAATTATATCCTTCCGTTTAACTTTCTAAAAGAAAACAAAAAATTAAAAAAAAGTATAAAAAAATAAGTGTTAATTTTTAACCGAATGGCTGCTGAGTTTTAGTTTTATTTATTTATTTATTTATTTTTTCTCAGGTTTTCATTATTCATTTCGATTTTTCGCGTCTTCTGCTTTTCGACTCGAGGACGAAGGTCCCCTCCTTCGAGTGGTGGGCCCCCCACCGCCGACCCCCGGGGGCGCGGTGGGGCGCACGGGGCTCGAGGGAGGGGAAGCAGCCTCGTGTCCTCATTCCCAGCTTACAATTAAGTAAAGAACAATCAACAACTTTGTGAATCCTTCAACATTCGTAAAGAAGAAAATTAATTTAACGTCCGCAACGTAATAAATTCATTTGTAATAATAAAAGTTTATCAATTCGAGTTAAGTATTGGGTGTTGTAAGTACGCGGGGCCCCCCGGGCCCTGCCCCGCCCGGCCAGGCTACACGGCGGTCTCCGTGTGGCTGTGAGAGGACAGTCGCTCGACGTCTATCTCGGGGATGGTCAGCTCGTCCGGCATGTTGTCCGCGTAGTCTATGGAAGATGTCTGCGAGAGACGCTTGCTGAGAGAGGATTGCTTTCGGAGGACCTCGGTCAGGGTGGGATTGAAGCCCTCGTACCTCGTGTCCAGGCCCTGCCGGAAGGCGTTCACAACGCGAATCTGGAAAAGAAACCGCCGTCAGAGGGGGTGAGAGAGGGCGGGGGGCGACCAAAGCACCGCAAATGGCCTAATCAACGCAAAAGGCTTTAGCGTCGGCTTCCATGCTACAATGGGGTGACAACCACAGCAAGAGTTTGCTCGTTGAGGGCCAAACGTCGCGTTCCTCCCCTTTCGACCGAAGCGAACGGTGGGAGGAGTGAGGAGGGGTGAAGTCCGAGAGAGGGGTTGAATGGGGGTCCACCTGGGAGTGGGGGGGGGACATTTAAGAAAGAATTATGTTGTCAGGATTTACCTCGAGGTGGCGGAGGCCGGAGAGCTGCCTTCGACGTCACGGAATCCGACTTTCCGAAGTAATCGTCTTTTCACTGTGATCCTGTTTCAAGAACCAAGTCGTCATTTTCATTCTTTTGCAAATATACTTTTTACTATAAAACGGACAAAACCGATCCAAAAAACACAACAAATTACTCAATAGAAATGTAAGTGAAAAACAACCCAGGAGACACCGAAAAAAGAGAGGCACAACACACCCAGCACATTAAAGACACGATCGCATCATCCAAAATAAATACAAAACAGGAGCATAGCAGAGGTGCCAACAGCGAACACGACAGAAAACAAATACCAAAGAAAATGAGCTCACGTTGCGGTGTGAACAACCGGAGCAAACACCATCAAACACCTTCAGGCATTTCTCTTCCCAACAACCGATTCGCAAACGACTACGGGGGTGGGGGAGTGCTCACAGAGGGAGTGGGGGGACAATTCCGTGAGTGGACCTTCCATCGAACGGCAGAGAACGCTGGAGAAGAGCGAACGAACAGGCAGTGGTGGGGATTGCTTAATTATTACCGAAATACTCAGAATCGGCCAAAACCAATAAAACGCATACTCAGAATAAACAGAATTTGTTCTCATTTTCCTGAGACGCCCCCCATTTCATCTCACATGCAGAGAAGAATCAGACGGAAACAAAATGGCGCCGCTTCGCGAGAAAAGCAACAAAAAGCGCACGAAATGTGTGTGATCGTCCAACCGAAGAAAAAAAAAAGTAAAATGGCTGAGAACAGGATTCGGTGTGCAGAAATAACAAACAGTCCACTCGGTCGGCCATCTTGGTTTTTGCTCTTCTTTTCTCGAAAGGGCGGTGCAGTGGAAAGGCTTCGGTGGTGGCCAAGTGCACGTGTCAATCGGTGGACATCCCGCACGTGTCGTCCCATGCGGAGGGAGACAAAAGCCAAGCTGGTGAACGTGGCCATGCACATGCTGACGCTGCTCTGTGTGGCAATATTTCAGCTATTTTCCGTCGGCCACTCGAAAACCCGTCACATTGAGGGGACGCAGCGCAGAATGAAGTGCTGTCGGTGGTGTTTTGGTCGAAATGTCACGCCCGTTCGGTCGAGGAGTTGCTTCGGGGGGTGAGTACAAAGCGGCGGTGTTGTGAGGGTTCATTCCGGTGGGCATCACCCGGGGAAGGGTTGACGGGGGTGTGAGACAGGCATTCACAGAATGACCAGACTGTGCACTTGAACGGTTACTTACCTCCAACGCTAATTAAAAACTCAACTAACTATGAAATAATAAAAACGGTGAAATGTGGCCAAACTATCTGAAAATGGAAAATGAGGTTCAAAAGACAGTCGTCCGGCAGCGGTCAGTCAGCGTTCGCCTGCTGAGGAAGTCGTGCGAAAGGCCCGAGGGGGACACTTCCTCCGATCCGAACGTCACGGCGAGAGACAAAATGTCCTGCGGTGGCATTGGAAAAGGTCAGCATGCTCACACAACACTTGAAAAAGCGAGAAAAACTCAAAACAAATCACTGCAACACTACTCAAACCCTCAAAACAAAAAAAAAAAAAAACCAAAAGCCCGAACCATTCGACAGAAACTCACCCCTTTTTCATTCGACAATGGGTCGGACTTTTGCAAAACTCTCTAACTACAATCCAAACTGAAAACCAAACGGTGTTTTCACAACAGCAAACTTTTTAATTAAAAACTAAAACAACAAGCACACTACAGAAAAAACTGCCGACCGGCTCACAGAGCTCTCTAACAGGTAGAAAAGAGAAGTATTCCAAAATGTATTCATAGAAAAGGAAATCAATCAAATATGAACTAATTGAAAGAGAGATGGAGAGAGAGAGAGATATGGAGAAATAAAGAGAGAGAGAGAGAGAAAGCATGGATAAGGGAGGAAAGCAAAGGCAATATAAAAAAAAAATATGCATAATGATGCAAAATAAAAAGGGTTGAAAGATGCGCATGCAACGGAGCGTGGGGGGTGGGGGGTGGGGGGTTGAGCGATCGACGTGCCGTCTGGGGGCGGAGAGGGTTGTAGGGGGTGAAGTGAGCGTGTCGAGAGCCTGTGGACAGCCGACCTGGACCGGGATTTCTGCAACAATCGTCTGTGCCGTCCGCCAATCGAACTCTAAAAGCGCAAAAAGTGAAAAAGAAAAAAAAGAAAAAAGCGAAACTATAGGCGAACTCGCAGACGGGTCAAACAAACCCAAAAAGAAATTGAGGAAGCGGCTTACAGCTTGGTCAGTGGAGCTCTTGCTGTAGGGGACCGGGATCAACCGCTCTTGCAACTCTCCACCGATCACCTTCAAGAAGTAAAGGGCAAACACGTGAGAAAAATACAATAACAATGACAAAGTAGGTTATGTCTGTGTCGGTTCCCAAAGTGAAACTCAAAAAGAGGCCGCCCACGGTGCACCAATTCTTTCGACCACACGAAGTGCCACCTTCAATGAAATAAATTAGATGTAATCAATGTACTCGGAAGTGTACCCATGCGCACTTTTAGGCATCAAGCGGTGCCGACGCCGCTCTGCAACAAAAAGCGTTAGACCTGGTCCCTCGATCGACCACAGGGAAGTGTGGGTGCAGAGCAGTGGGGGGTCGCGTGCACATCCAGGGCATACACAGTCAGCGAAGAGTACCCGCATGCAATACCCTACACCACCAAGACTGGAGCCAACAAACCTGGCCGGTCTACTGCATTTTAGATGCTGGTCTCGTGCACCGGCCGGGGCAGCTCGAGCTGGCCATTGCGCGAGTTCTGCCCCAGCGGCGACGGTGATTTCATCGAGTCCTCGTCAGTGCAGGTGTTGTCAGATAAGTGCCGGCCAGCGTGGAGCCGGGAGCTCCGGAGACTGTGCAAGCTATGCAGGCTGTGCACGGAGCGACGCTCTTCCAGATCTTCCAACGTCGACTTGAATGCGCGGATAACACGGAGCTGCAACAGGCAAGGAGGTGAGCGGCCGTAATTCATGCTCGCAGCTCTGCCTCTGAAGGACCAACCAGAATGTCTGCCTCATTCGTGGAGGGGACGGGAGAGAGAGAGAAAGAGAGAAAGAGAGAGAGAGAGAGTGTAGAGAGAGAGAGCAGAGGCGAAGGGAGAGAGAGAGAGAGAAATATAGGTGCTGAGAAAGACTGAAGACAGCGCCCGAGGTCTGAGTCAGAGGCGGAGCGACCAATGACCGCAACGCATTCTATGTGGAAATGAAGCCAAAAATCGAGCAAAGCAAAAGCCAAAAAACTATCGGTGAGTATCAGAATAAACAAAAAAAAAACTCATTAATCAAGCACATTCAGGTAAAGACAAATAGAGTGAAATGAAGCAAAAATATATAATTCAAAATCTAAACAAAAAAAAAGGGAAAATAAAAAGACGGGGGTTTCACAAAGCAAAAAACTGAAAAACATCAAAAAAAAATCATTGAATGAAGCAAGGCATTCAGGTGGGTGATTGCAACCTTGAGAATGCGTTTTCCGCAAATACCAAACTTCCATATTGTTCTCAAGGATGCAAAGAGACAGCAGCAGCAGACTAAATACCAAATTTGGCAAACTAATAATAAAAAAAAAATGACAACAAAACATTCAAAAAAACAGGGGGGGGGGGGGCGAGGTGATCCGAGTGGCGTGTATATATATACACAATAGCTGTTTGTTGCCGAGGCACCCGAAGGCTTCGCGGAACCTTTCGCTGTCGGCGAAGGCTCGACGACAGCTCAGCAACGGCAAAAGACTCAACAGGAGAGTGTCAAAGAAACACTCGGAAGAGCACATTGATTAACATCCGACGATTCGAAAACCTGTTCAGTCTCATTTCCAGTCACTTAAGGATGAATAAATAAATAAAAATAAAACACTCGCATCAATCATTAACTGAAGCAAAATAAATAACAGATAAACACGAACACACGGCAATCCGATTGGATAATGGGAGCACAGGACTGCATCGGATCTGAAATGTAAGCAATCCGACCGCTTTGCTTTCTCCATTCCCGGAAAGGCAGAAACGCCCAGAAAGCGGTGTGTCGTCGGGGCGGGGGAGAGAGAGAGGGAGGGAGGGGTGGAGGGAGCCTTGAGGGTGGATGTCCCGAGTGGTTGACCCGCCCCGACGACTCCCGTTTCTTCCCTCGGGAAGGCCGTTGGAGTCAAAGCGGCGCGGATGACAGCGTTTTTCTGTTTAAAAAAAGTCATATAAGTACAACAAATGAGATTCCTCAAGACCGCCCGTATAATAGATGATGGCCGTCGTGAAAAACCTTAAGGAGAAAACAACAGATCATATCAAAAATTAACGACATTCAGCCACTGCTCTCACAGCAATTCCTGCAAGCGTGAATTCGGTCAAACCTGCCAACCATTCTTTGCAGCTTCATTCTGCCTTTTCTATCTGCAGTTGTAGGAAAATATGGATTTTACGTTCAGAGACCACGAATTTTTTCTTTGCTTCTTCTTCAAATCAGACAACGCCATTACAGGGCAGCAGTAGAGAGGCTCTTTGTGTGGGGGAGGGGGGTGGGTGGGCAACCGCCCTGATGATGAATGTATAGAAGGGGGTGCTGCAGCGGGGGGCAGTCTTTCATTACACCGGAATAATTATAATTACGAAACAATTCGATCCCACTGCAACGCCCCCACGCGGAGGAGACAAAAACAAAACCAAACAAAATCAAAAAGGAAAAAAAAAACAAAAAAATCCGTGGTCTCCGGTGTCGAAACTCTAAAACTAAAACCAACTAATAGCTTAAAACGAAGAAAACGAATCCCTGGTCGACAAAACTCTAAAAAAAACAAAACAAAAAAAAACAAAATTAAAAAAACCAAATGATAAATAACTAAACTAAAAACCATAACTGAAAAGTGGAACTGCTAAAAATTCAATTAATTAATTAAGTGTAAAAATCCGTGATCCCTTCTGGTGTGAAAGGCGCCTTTTGTTTGTATAAATGATAGTACTACTGCTGATCAATTAAATTACCATCATTTTATTATTAGCTACATCAACAACCAAGGGAACAACTAAAAGTAGAAATTATGGTTAATTAATGTAAAAAAAACATGCGAGACTCAACGAGTCTTTTTTTCACTGGCTTCTTTAAAAAAAAAAAGCGAAAAATTGTCATATTAAAAACTTTCCTTTAGTTTCTCTTCATTTTACATAGTTTTAACTCAATCTTTTCAGTATTAAGAATACCAAGAATCTGTTCGATACATTTCTCAGCCGAATATTATACAGAAAAACTAATTATCACCCGAAAAATCACCACCCCATTACGACAACCGTTTCCCCTCTTATGGGGAAAACCATAGACAACCACCATTGAGAGGGTTGCCTGGCTCTCCTGGCACGACCATAGAGAGCACTTCTTCTGGTATACAATCCTTCGGTGCCTTTCCGCAAATGGCGGTCATGGATGACCGAACTCATCGTCGATGGAGGGAACCATTGCCTCGTCTTTTTAATTTATCCATCCCCGGAATAGAAAAAACCGAGAATCGGATGCCATGCTTTGAAAAACAAACCGATCAATACCAAAAAAAAAAAAGAATGAAAAGAAACAAAAGGGAAACAAACCCCCGTGAAAAGCTCTTTCGTAAAAGCTCTATAAAATAATAAAAGACATCCGCGTCGGCCTCACAGATTCAATGTATTCTTAACAAAATATTATTTTAAGCATCACAACAAAATAGTTGAGTTAAGAACTAAAAAAAAAAATAAATAAATAAATAAATAAATAAATAATAAAAATAAAAAAAAAGCAATTAAGAGCGTAGAATGTTTCGAAAATGTATCAACGCAACCAACGTTTAAAGTCAAACGATTTTGGAAACATTCTATTTTTTCTTTTCATTTTGTTAAAACGACGATTTAAATTTTTAAAAATATTCTCTACATCATTTCATTTCTATGAGAATTAAAGATTCATATACAGGATGAGAAGATAGTAGAGAAGAGAGATATTAAGAAGGATAAAGAGAGAGAGATAGAGAGAGAGAGAATATGCAATAAAAATCTATCCTAAACTTTCAAAAACGTACAAATGTTTCAACTAGAAAAAAAAGCAAGTAAAAATTAAGCGGATCGATACGAACAACCTGAAAGGGAGGAACGGTGGTCGTCGAATAACCACCCCTAAAAAAACCGCACAACGCATTACCAACCCCAGTCTTTTTTTTCACTCCCCAAAGAACCGTCCGCCATTGTTTCAGGTTGTTCGTATAAACCAAAAATTATAAACAAGCCCTAAAAATTTTCAATTCAATTATACTCAGCTAATAAGACTTCTACAACAATCTCTGTGTGGGTGGGGGGGGGGGGAGAAAGAAAATGAAAAAGAAAATGAGATCACGGAAAGAGGTTATTAACGGTGAAAGATTTATGAAGTCAACAAACAACTTTTAAATCTACGATGGTGTTTTAAGAAAAAAACAAAAAAAAAGAAAAATTATCAGAAAAAATAAAAAAATAAAAACAAAAATTAATATTTAAATCTACACTACGATATACATAAGAAATAACTTTTCCTTTTCAAACTCGTAATATTATGTACACATAAACACATACTATTTAACTTCAGATTAACATAAGTCTTAACAATAAAATTTCAACTTTTTTAATTTCAGTTTTGTTTAAATTTTTCTTTTTTTTCTTTTTTTTTTTAAATATATAATATATATATATTTATATACTATAGTAATTAGGTGAAAAAAAAAAATGAGAGGAGACTCCGAAAGGATGACCGGGGTCGGGAACTCAAAGTCCTCTTATTGGGAGTCCCGCCATCGCCGAATTGGGCTCTCTGCTACATTAAGTAGAAAACCACTCCCCCGGGACTCACTCCCGCGGGACGGGGGCGGCTGAGAGGCGCGACAAAAGTCCCCCGCCTGATTCCCGATCGGACCCGAATCGACTGCTCGACACACAACATACGAACACGTTAAAGTAATATTAAAAAAAAAACGTCGTGATTTAAACCACTAAGCACCGTGTCAACAGATGGCGACGCGGAACCGCATCGCCGAACGAAGGCAACCGTTTAGTAGTGTTTTCTCCGCGGGTGCAAACACTTTTCCGTCCCGTTTTCAACGGGACTCGTTCGGTGTTCTCAGTTCGGTGAGGGCAGAGGGAAGCGAAAACTGGAAAACCGCCACCGATCGAAGCATTCGAAGTGTCGCACCCCTGTGGCGATCACGTGGATGCTTACCGAGGAGCGGGAGCGGCTCAAGGAGGCCTCGACGTCGTAACGGAGGGAGTCGTGGCAGCAGACCGCTGCCGACATCGACGCCTTCTCGAAATGTCTTTAACGGACAAACGATAATTCGCTAACCTCGTAATTAACCGATTTGATTAAACAACAGAAAATTATTAGTCGTCGCAAATGATCGGAAACTCAACCCGAAGACTACAATGAGAGGTCGAGGTGAGAAGTAGAGCAGAACACGTGTTGTAGTTGATTGGTTCCGGTTTCAGTTGGCGGGAGAAGGCGGTTGCGAGCGCAATGGCGACGACCAGAAAGCGTCGCCAAAGGCATTTTTCGAGCCGTTCGAGTCGAATGACTCTAGCTGCGGACTGTTTTCTTTCTTTTCGGCAGGCTGAACTTTTGTAGGATCTAAGTTCCCTCTATGATGCATCGGGGGAAGGTGAACATGATGCGGAGGTGACAGTGGCAAAGCTAAGTTTCGGTCCAGTACTGGACCGCGGCCCACCTCCTGTCCGAGTCTCACCTGCGTCTGTAGCCTCGTCAGACCCCGAATCCAAAGAATTTGTCCTGCCCGCGGTTTCTTGTCGGTGTCCGGATCGAATTTCTCTTCGACAAGATTGATTGCTTCAGTGTACTCTTCAGGATGCCCGCGGCCCCACCTGTGCCAAAAAAGGAAAAATTACAACATTTTAGTCTCCATTCGTTCCTTCCCGAGACGGAACCACAACAGATTCTAATCTAAACTGAATGTTCTGTCGGTTACAACAAAATCTGGCTTTCCCAACGCCGACGACTTTTGTGTAAACCATCAGAACAATCCACCGTGAGCAGAGAGAGAGAGAGAAAAAGTGAGAAGAACCAAAACCGGCAAAATCCCTTCTGAGCACATAAATGAAAAAAATAAAAAAAATAGTTCATACCATCGTTAAAAAAACAAAAACCTTACGCATGCTTTTAGAAGTTAGTGTGTTACTGCCGTGGTCTAAAAAAAAAAAACAACAAAAAAAAACAAAAGCACCAAATAAAACTTTGGATTTCTTCGTCCGCAGTGATCAGTTTCTGTAAGCGACGCACAAATTTCGACAAAAATCTTTTTTAATGTAAAACCCAAACCGTTTCATCAGTTTTTTCGACCCTCAATTTCTGGTAAAATTTCACTTTTCGTAAATTATAAAAAAATTCACGCACTCCAATTATCTAAAGAGTTAACTAAAAATCGTTACAACTTAAAATAAATTCATGGGATGACGAAGTATGAAAAAAAGTGCGACAAATTAAATTTTCCCCCGTCTGACCGAAGTTTTCTGTCGCAGACTCGCCAACAATTAATCGTTTCTCTTCTGTTTATAATGGATCGATCGACTCATCGAAACGCACTTAAAATGAAAACCGGATTTCTCCGAATTAAAATAACCCGTTGGGTGATCCGACTCCCCGACGAAAATGAGTTCGTCACCCTCACGAATTCAAAAAAACCCCACAAAGCTTAAACTTAGGCCTAAACTCTTCAAAAACTTTTTGGCCGATCCCAAACGGCCATTTCCAAAACTAAACATAAAACTACGAAAATACAAATGAAATGAACACATTCGTCCGTAAAATACCTTCCTTTTAATATCATAAATAAATATTATCTTTCCCATTATGTACAACGCATGACAATGTGGTGAAGTATTTACAATATTCATTGCTATTAATATTCGTGTACAAATTTTTCTAATTTAAACTATTTACAACAAACTGTTTTGTATAATATTAGTTTTTTTAGGCAAAAATGGTCTGCGGGCAGAGGCGGGTGGTGACGTCAGAATGCACTGCCCTCTCTGAACGAACGACCACAGCCGCCACTGCCACAAAGTGTAGAATTTATGCTGAAGTGATTCGAGGATGAGCAATGTCGTTTTTAGACTTTCTGGCCGGATGAGGACCCCTTTGTGGTGCTTCTACCCATTTTTGGTAGTCATTTTAGCCCTCCATACATTTCCCGATAATACAATCAACGAATCTACAGTGAAGCACTCAATCTTCTCCTCACAAATTCCTCTAATTTTTTATTTTTCTTTCGAAAGGGGTTAATTTTCCTCATCCCCTTTCATCCCCAAGCCTCGAAAGTCTAAAAACACTGCCATCGATTTCACCTCTCCCTTCCCTCATTGTTCCCTTAAGGATTTCTTATCTACGTCACATAACCGCATGTGAAAATTTTATCCAATCCGCATAGATTTTAACACTGTATAAAAAGAGGTGAAGAGTTTACAAAGACAAACCTTACGTGTGTCGTCAAAAAACAAAAAAAAAAAAAGAAAAAAAAAAAATTCATGTGCTCTTTCATAACCTCAACTGCCAAACCCATGCAAAAAATAAAAATAAAGCATAAAAATTGAGATCAACGAAATAAATAAATAATTTCCGTGCCCATGTTAGATATTAAATAAAATCATGCACTGTACAAAAAAAAAAATACATTTCTTCAAATGGAAATTTATACTGTTCTTCGACGAAAGACTATGGCGGGTTATCTTTAGACTTTTCGCGATCGATGAACGCTATTCGAAAAAGGGTTAATATGTCGAATCCTCTGGCCAAAACCTCATTTGGGTTTTGGGTGACCGAAAAGGATTCATCTGTCGATTGTGGTCTCGAAAACCTGCATTTCTGAAGGAGAGCAGAAATGTTGGGAGTTCTTTTTGAAAAAGAGCCTACAGATGAAAGGGACGCAACTGCCAATAGCAAAAAAGCAGTCACCGGACGAAGGAATTGCAAAAAAATTTAAAAATCAATAGAGGTCAAATAATAAATCAAACTGTGAATGCGTTCTCCGGTTTTTTCGGCCAAGAAACTGTCTCGGGGATGGCACTGTTCCACTCTGCAAAGCAGAACGCCGAGATTGAAATAAAAATTTCAAAAACATGTTTTGGAATGTTCGGGGAAACACACTCTCATGTCGCCAATGCGCGACGACCGAATGCGTTGAGAAAAGGCGTCAGTGTCGGTTTTGTCGCGCGACCGCAGTTTCGCGAATGCTATGTCATTCCCGCGTCACGACCCCGATTGTTTGAGGGTATGAAGGTTACAATCTTTCTTACAGTAATATTTATAAAAAAAAAATAAATAAAACTAAAGTTTTAAAGTTTTTTGGCACTTGAAGCGATCACAAAACGGTTTAAAGACAGCCTCATTTAAGGGAGGACGATTGAGACGGCTCTGCTAACGGGATTAATATGTAAGAGCGCGAGAATTTATAGGCCTTACAGAGGAGTGAGTCATAATTATTAGTGCTAGTCGCACTTAGTCTCTTTACATTCTTTTGGGTATCGATTTCACGTCTATGCCTTTTCCTGCAATCAGAAACAGAAAAAAAAACAAAATAAAAAAAGCATGCCGAGCAAATTAAATGAAGTAATCTGCTGTTACTGGAGAGAATTAGAAGAGAAATAAACCATTGTCCACCAGGCTGAAAATGATGAGGAATAAGTCACGTGAGCGCTCGCTCCAACCTGACAATAACACTCGTGCAAAGTCAAAGGAAAACCTTCTGTCTGCGGGGGGGCGTCCCCTCATGCGAATGCGAAATAATTCAAAGGACTTACGAAAGAATTTTGGGAATCTTTCGGGTAGGTACACAAGTGATGATTTGGCCCCAAAGAAGTGTTCCCACGCCGAAGAACGTGCACCAGAGCCACTGGTCGAGAGTGAGTCCCTTTGTTGAGAACGCACTTTTACCAAATTCTATAATGACAACCTGTTTAAAGGAAATTCACTCGTGAAAACTCGCCACTTTACCCCCCCCCTTATTTGGCTCCCAATCAATTGCTCTTCACCTGAAGTATGCACGTCCCTATCCATATTGAATAAAAGATAGGGTTCGTTAAAATGCCTGAAAAAACATTTCTCTGGCCGTGAATTTTTCTCGCGTTGATTTCATTAAATAGAGTCATGAGAACGAAAGAATTAAAAATCACGGTAAAATGCTGGGTCGGACCACCAGTGTTCTCCCCGTGCCGACCTGACTCGATGTCCAGCATCTTGTCACCTGGAAATGAACCAATGAGAGCGTGACTCCGGGCTCGTTCCTCCGGGGGGGGGGGGGGCAACCGAGGCCACCTACCGGCGAATAAAAGCGTAAATATTACAGTGAGTTGGTATATGGCTTGTCCGAGTATGTTTTTCATCATCGTTCTTGAAATGAGAGGCTTCGTCCTTCCGTAGGGCTTCCTCAGAAGAAGATCCGACGTTGGCATTTCCGTTGCGAGAGCAAGGGAAGCGAGAGTGTCCATGATTAGGTTCACCCACAACATTTGGACGGCCTGCGAGATGAGAGGGGATGATCAGCTGGGGGAGGGGAAATGCTTCCGAGGGTGGTTTACCCCGAAAGGGGGTGGCTACCTTCAAAGGGCTGTCCTGAACGGCGCACGAACCGATAAAGGCGACTATGACGGCGACAACGTTTACCGTCAGTTGAAACTGTAAGAATTTGGCAATGCTGTCGTAGACGTTTCTTCCCCAGAGAACGGCTTTCACGATGCTGGAGAAGTTATCATCCGTGAGGATGATGTCGGAGGCCTCTTTGGCTACGTCGGTACCCGCGATGCCCTGCAAGGAAATCCTCCGTGAGAAACTCCCCGGGAAAGCTCTTCGCCCGGAACGCAGACCTCACCATGGCAAAACCGACGTCAGCTTTCTTGAGTGCGGGGCCGTCATTGGTTCCGTCTCCGGTGACGGCGACCACTTCTCGTGCCTCGCTTATTTTACTATCTATGATTCCCTTTACAAGCGTATATTTATCCGTCGGAGAAGATCGGGCCAGGACTCGCAGTTTAGGCCAGACTTTATCCAGGAGGTGTTGCTGGACCTGAAAACGATCGAAGGCTTTTGGCGACCGTTTGAGAGAACCCCCGCGACCGCTCCCGATCTCTACTTACATCGCCATTGCTATCACGAATCCGACTGTTGAATTCTTTGCCCTCGAGTATAAGAAAATCGTCTCCCGGCTTGAGGATCCCGCATTTTGAAGCGATCGACCTGGCCGTGTTGATATTGTCTCCGGTGACCATTCGCACCGTAATGCCCGCGCGTTGGCATTTGCGAATGGCTTCGGGGACCTGAAATGACATCCATTGAAATCTCTCTTCCGCGGGGAGGGGGGAGGGAGGAAAGGATGGCGCTTACTTCCGGTCGCACTGGATCTTCGATACCGACAACTGCTATGCACGTCAGGTTGGCGACAATGTAATCCTCGTCGTCCCAGTTGGGTTCAGACTCAATGTGAACTTCATTGATTTGAGCTTTCCCGGGGACGAAATCTCTGTAGGCTATTGAGATTGTTCGAAGGCCATCGCAAGCCAGCGGCTCGATCACTTGACGGACCAACCTGTCTTGCATGTCCTTTGTGAACTTTTCCAGGTGACCGTCGCGACCGTAAATAAATGAACACCTGAAAGAGGAAACGTTTGCTTTGAGAAAGGGGGCCGCGGGGGAAATTTTGGGGCGGCTCGGAATGGGGGGTTTCCTTACTTTTTCATGATAATTTCCGAGGCTCCCTTGCAAAAGAGCCGGTAGCCACCCCCTGGCCTGGGAATAACGGTGCTCATGCTCTTCCTCACCGAATTAAACGTGTAGACTCTCGTGAACATTTCCTCAGGTATGTCATCCCGGATCGTTTGATAGTTCTTATTCAAAGCTTGTACAAAACCAAGGAGGGCACATTCAGTTTTGTTTCCGACCTGTTTCGAGAGTTCATTCGGATCTTCCGAAGGCTAATTTTACAAAATAAAAATTATTGAAAACAGCTGACACTTCAAATGAGGGTTAGGTTCAGTCACCCAGGTCTTTCCTTAAGATAGCTTCATATCAGCTTCATATTTGGGGGCTTAGTCAACTAATGATTCATTAATATATGCAATGAATATCGCAATACTATAGCAACATTGTTAACTTTTTAAAATATCCAGAGAAGGAATCTAATGAGAAAGCTTATCGCTTCAAAGGACTGACAGAATGAGGCTAACTTAAGCGGACGACTAAAAGTACAATGGCAGTACACAGTTGGGTGGGACTAATTACCATTATTCGAGAAGTGTACGCAGAGTTAACGGCAATGGCTTGAATGAGAAGATTTCCAACGTTTGGGGGAATGTCACTGAACTTCGGAGTAGTCTTTGATAACTTTTCGCAAATGTACGAGTTGACAACGGTCATTCGGTTGGTGGTGAGAGTTCCCGTTTTGTCCGAGCAAATGGCTGTGGCGTTGCCCATCGTCTCGCAGGCGTCCAAGTGCCGGACCAAGTTGTTGTCTTTCATCATTTTCTTGACGGAATACGCAAGGGACAAAGTGACGGCCAAGGGAAGGCCCTCCGGGACGGCCACAACGAGAACTGTCACTCCGATGATGAAATGCCGGACGAATTCGCTTGCGTATTTCCCCTCCCAGGGCTTTCCTTCGATCGCGAAGGTTTTCACCGCAAACTGTGCCATTAAAATGATGACAGTAAGCATGGCAATGGTGGAACCTGAAACGGAAACCGGAGTCAGCGATTGGCGAGTTTTAAACCCCACGAGAGGGGGAAATCGGGGGCAGAAGTGATTACCTGCATAACCGATCTGAATGGCGAGTTTAGTCAACTTGGCTTGAAGAACAGATTTCTCTTTTTTGTGACTTTCACGAGCACGTTCGGTTTGAGGCTGTTTATGATTTTCCTGAGGAGGGAGTGATTTATCTATGGGTACGGATGGCGGAACATTCTGATGGCTGTTTCCAGTCACGGCGGACTCTTCGTCAACGGCTAAAAGTTTCCAAAAACAAAATCAACAAACTCTTTCCGGCAGACAAATCCGAAATTTACTCACAAAAACTTTAATAAAAACAGATTGGCAATTGCTCCGTTTTACCTAATCACACTCCAATTTTCATTATTAAATTCTCTAAAATGGTTTACTGGTGGGCATTTTAAATATAAAACTTAATTTTCACACGCGTGACTTTCCCTTCTGAGAATTTTACCTAAAATCCACGAAGAGAATTTACAACTTAACACACAAAGGACCGCATAGGAATCTGAATAAGTACATCAAGTTGAGATAAAGTTGGTCCTTAATATATTAAGATAAATTCTGCCATAATACCCCCGCATAAATGAGGAATTGCCAATCTCTCCAAAAATTATCAGCAATAAAAGGTAAAAATTAAGCATTTATTGACCGAACCTACAATTTCCCGCTGGATAAAGGGTTAAATTACAAGAAGGACGGAAAGGTATAATATGAGCTTCTACTCGTGGGTAGCCTACAATTAAAATGGGGTGGGAAAAGAGTACCGAAAGGGAAGGGCTACGCAGGCGGGATTATGCGGGAAGCGACTTCTTCCTAACCTACCACTTCGATTCGTGCCTTTCATGCACACTAAAATACGAAGCAAGTGAGCCTGACGGTCATGGATGCGAGTCACTTTCGAAAAATTCCATCAAGTTGACATCGCATGAGGTTTTCGGAAGCCCGAACGCGGCAGAAAACGGATAAGAACGAGGTCACACGTTGCAGTTGCCCTCGCAAAGTTTCCCCCCCAACAGTCTGATAAAAGTTTATCTGACTTTAAAAGAAACCGGGAACGCGGGTTCGAATCAAAAAACGGAAACTGTTGGGAGCCGGTGCCGACATGCATGACTACGAGGGGAGACGCCCTCGGCTTTCCGGTGCAATGGGGTTCGACATAAAATTCACAGAAACACTGTGACTTTATCCCAAAAATGTGCTCTCTTGCAAATACTAGGTTAAATACAAAGTGTTTTAAATACAACACCGAAGTTTATTTTTTTTTTAAAGGGCAAACTAACCAAAAAAAAAAACAAACAAGAATATTTCGTCTATGTCAGCGAATTGCAGCTACAAGGCAGTAACTATGAACAAAAAAAAAAAAACAGAAAAAGTTACTTGTCATACTCCCTGTTGTTCAGCTTCCGAAGCTCTTGTCAAATAAACGGACGGGATGGGGAAAGCGGTGAAGGGGGAGAGGGAGAGGGAGCGGGAGCGGAGGGGATGGGGGGCATGGGGCGGGGTGGGAACGGAAAAATGGCGTGTTAAGAACGTTGGTTCAACAATAAATGCTCCCGCCTTAAAATAAAACAATAATAAAAAATCACCTGCTGAAGTCTTTTTTTTCTTCTTCTGCTTTTTGGCCTCTGTAGAAGGAGACGAACGGAGCGCATGCGACGCAAAAAGGAAGCATTCATTAGTCAAAAACGGTAAAAAATCTAGTCATACTTAACAAATTTACAAAAAAAAGGATTAAAACAAATTAATAAATAAAAACATTTGGGGTTTTCCATCGACGGCTGCATTACATTTCTCTCTTAGATTTATCAAACTTAATAATACGAATTCCCGTGAAACACACAGACCCATGTCTGGTTAATTCACACAAAGAGCTCACAAAATTTCCCTTCAAAGATTTCCCTCCAAAATTTAAAATTTTGTATTCGAACCGGGAGAAATGTAAAACAACTATTGTTTCGCTAAGTAAACAACGGGATTGAGGGGGGAGGGGGGCGGGGGCGGGGGATGAATATTTCAGAAATGAAGATTTATTTACTTTAATTGCTTCGATAACTCGGAGATTTGCGTTTATACGTTCTGTTTTCCGCCTTTCATTTTTTTAAGCGCAAAACCTCATCAAAATATTTAATAAATCGCGAGTGGGAAAATAATTAATTCCTCATTTAAATTTCTCTGGAGAAACCCACCAATTACAAAAATAATAAAAGGCTTTGTAAGTGGTGAGCAAATGATAACTCGAAATAACAGTGCAACGATTTCGAAAGCCAGTTTTCACTCTCTCTCTCTTTGATAAAGTTAAAAAGGGGGTTCAATCCCTAAAAAAAAAAAAAAACAAATGATCAAAAAAGAAAACATTATCTTAACCTAAAATTTCGGGGGCAGGTAAGCGGGGGGGGGAGGGAAAATGAAAAATCCCCGGTTTCGCTTTGAGGAAAAGGCTGAAAACGTCACACAAAATGGCCGATGAAGACAATTAAGAAATTAGAAAAAGCTGCACTGCGCTTTAATAATCGGGAATATTTTATGTAAATTACCGGTTTCATTGAAAGACTAAAACTCAAAATGCCTTTTCACAGAAATAATAAAATCAAGCATAATTCATGAGCTTGAATTATTTTTTTTGCCATTACTCTCCAATGGCGAGAACGGTTTTCGTAAAATGCTAAACATACATTTAACTGACTATTTACAATTGATAAACTCTTTCATACATCATTTTACTCAAATAAGCTAATTACACAAACACCCACAAAACTTTTTTTTATGGCGGTCATTCGCAAAGTGCATTCACACCATTAACAGTGAAAAGATATCCACATAAGCGGTTACTGACATCAAAAACAAAATGCGGCGGCCATTTGAGGAGGAGTCGGGCCCTTCCCCCGACGAGGAACAACCCCTAAAAGAATATGCCATGTCCTATACCCTTACCTTCGATCAGAAGACCAGGACACTGTCGTTAAAGCGAAAGCCCAACAACGCAGCCGGCTACGCTGCGGCATGCACAAAATGCTTGGGGGATGCGGTCACGGGGGTGCGTTCATCGGGGGAGTGAGTATTCCGATGCTCGTGCAAGACACTCAACAGTGAAATGCGACATTCAAAGGGTTCCAAAAACGAACACTAACACGTGGAACTTCCATAGCAATCGCGAAAACATTGGAAATGAGGGATTCGCAGTCAAATTCCAATGTTTTGCTCACGGGAAAGGGGTAGCGCAGATGGGAGGTGAAACAAAAGGTTAGAGAACCTTTCCTTAAGACTTAATACTCTCATTGGCAACTTGCCTTTTCTCTTCTTCTTGATTTCGGCCTCGTGTTCGTCGACCGCCGCTCCCAGCAGAGTGAATATAATACCGGCCTGAGAGTTGACCCCGACGGCAGCCACCAGCATTTTCCCACTGCCTTCCATCACGTGGGTTCCTGGATTGTAAAAGCAGACGGTGAGTGGGGCGAGCGAGTGGCCGCGGACGCGGACGCGGACAAATACCTGACAAAACCATCGGATCAATGCTTTCGCCCTTCTTCACGTGATCCGACTCTCCCGTTAGTGACGATTCATCTACTTTTAGATCGTTGCTTTGTATAAGTATCCCATCGGCTGGAAGTAAGTCTCCGTATTTGATCTGAGGAAACGACCGATGATAAGATTAATGTGCGCTTTCGGGGAGGAGGGGGACATCAATAAAAAAAAAAAAGGCAGTCACTCCTACCTGACAAATGTCTCCTACAACTATGTCACCGACAGATATCTGCTTCACCTCGTTCTGTCGTATGACTGAAAATTTATGTTCTCCTTCAATTCGAGATTGTAGGCCACGAAATTGCCGTTCTTTTTGATAATCGTTAAAGGCAGTGACGAGAACGACCACTATAACGGATATTAAAATAGCAAGGCCTTCTATCCATCCTGTTTGCGCTTCTCCCTCATCACCTCCGGGACCTAAAGGGGTAAATTCAATTTACTTTTAATTTTACTAATCACGTGGCTTTTTAATCGGGGGTGATACAATGGGGCGAACTTAAGGGAAACACCAAATGTACCAATTCAATTAAAAGATGAACCGATTCAATAGTAAATCTCATTTTCTTAGAGTTATGGCTGAAATAACCTCAAAATCCTCATGAAAGGGTTATCCGGGCAGAGCTCAATTAAGGGTTC
Source organism: Brueelia nebulosa (assembly GCA_028293925.1). Lineage (NCBI taxonomy): Eukaryota > Metazoa > Arthropoda > Insecta > Psocodea > Philopteridae > Brueelia > Brueelia nebulosa. Next base: position 174,973 of record JAQIBA010000108.1, read on the forward strand.
TGTCCTTTGGGGGCGCGAGTTTCGCCGAAACGGAGCCTCACTATTCATTGGAATTCTCGTCTTCCAACTTTTTTTTTTATTTTTGCAATCAATATCTTGTCAAGTTTATTCGAACGGTAGGAACTTTTTTAAACAAATGCTCTTTGATCTCCCTCTGAGCGAAGAGTGAAAGATGAGGGAATCATTCATCCGCGGCTCTTAGTTGGTTCCCGCGATAATTTTGACACCCGAAAACGCGATGAATTCGGGGATTCCTGGCGTGGCACAGGTAAAAGACCTGCCATGGGGATTACTGTAATAACTGCAGGAGCAGATTAACTCGAAAGCTTCGGGAAATTTCTCCGTTTCTTGACAACCTCTTAAGCCCCGCTTTTGCCGATGCCTCGAGTTCATGATCCTCTTGAAATTTTCCCTCTTTTTATCATTTATTTCTCACTTGCAAACTCAAAGAGCTTTTTTTTTTATATTACGACAAATGGATTCCTTTGAGGTTTTGACTTTTAGTGAGTGGCGCATGCGCGGGAAGTGAAGGAAGTTGTTCCTTTGTGAGAGGCGTTTCAAAGAAATGCCCACTGAATTTCGTTAGCGGAATTTGCTAAAACCCTTTCGACTCCGCACAAAGATTCACACACAAATCAAGGTGATAACGGGTTTAGAAAAGGAAGCACTCCTTTGAGGTCGACATGAAATGATTGAATCGGCGACGACAAAATCGCATTCTGAGTAACGCATCCATTAAATTGATGAAACGGAAATGTGTGTGCTTTTTGTTGTTTATGAGATCTACATAACTTATTTCCATTTGGAAATAACACTAATGAGTGTGAGTCATTAAGCTCTTACGGAAACATAATCCTATCCTTTGATAGCAAAATCACTGCAGCTACTCGAACGCATAATAAACCTAAGTCCAAACTCTTCATTTTTTTTCTCGGAACCGGAAAAAAGATGAGCATATTTTACGGAACAAAGTCAAACAAAAAAAAACCTTTCAGCATATTTTCCTAAATTCTAAACTAATCCAACGAGAGCTATTCTAAATACATAAATGAGATGATTCTATGTACTTTTCATCTAAACGTATTTCCTATTCCGCTATAAACAAATACATAACTAAAACGAGCGACTAACATTAAAATTCAAACGTTACCTGACTCTGTAGCCGTTCCAAGATTCCGATGCGGGGAAAAAAAATCAAAATTAAATTTAGGCAAATGTTAACGTAAACTATCTTAAAAACTAACGATGATTTATAAGGACGTTATTTCCTTTTATCCTTTGTGGATTCATAACTTTTAGAATCTGACCCCCTTAACGAAAACCGTTTGCCTATGTTTTTGAGTTTCCCTTTGTGAAAAAGTTGTGTATCAATACTGAACTGTTATTTTGGCTTTTATTTAAGTCACACGTTAGGATCAATAGTTTAAATACAGACGGCAATGCTTTATTCTTTGGGAAAAACCTGAACAAATAAAACTTTTTTTTTTATTAAAGAACACTGTCAGCTCCAAATAGTTCCCCATTTTTATCAATAAAATTAAGCCATTAAAAAACTTAATCCCGTTATTTATTTAAATTAAACTCCGACCATCGGATAAAATGTGGACAAATGAAAAGAGAATTAAAAATTAACAGAAACATAAGTTATCCTTATCGGAGCGCACAATTCAGTTTTGAGATGAAAGCACTCGAAAAACAACAATGGTTTTTATTTTTATCTATTTTTTCCCCCTTTAAATTTTAATTTTACGTAATTTGGTCCTTTTTTTTACTTAATTTTTTTTCATCTTTTCACGTTTTTCCATCTCAAAAAAAATCGGAGCAGTCGCAGAGTGTTAAAAATAAGTGTCAAATTCTCGCAAATGCTGTCGACCGACAGAGGCAAACGAAATCCGTTACGGTGTGAAAAAACATTTGTCACCAATATTTTTGAAACGTTGGTATAAATACGAAAACCTATTTATATAAAAAAACCTTTTCAAAAAAAAAAAAAAAAAACTTTTTCCTCGGTGGGAATCGGAACGATTCTCAAAAACTCAATGCCATTAACTTCGTATTACGTCATCGTCCCGATTTTTTGTTTTAAAAAACGAATCAACTCACTAATTATTTAATTAAACGTAAATGCGGTAATCACACCGAAATGTATTCAAACAACCGACTCGCATATGTGTCACGGCTATTTTCAAATGTGCCGCCATCGATTTTTAAAATGATTCGATTTCATTTTGCTCATTACTGTCATTGAAAAGGCATAACATAACGCATTCATGAGAGGGAATTGTTTGGGGCTCCTCGCAGAAGGCAGGTATTCTTCACCGCAATTCACGATATTTTATGGACGCTTAACCCTTTGAGTGGCAGACATATTTAGAGGGTGTTGAAATGGGTGCCGGAGTTTTATTTTCAAGAATACATATAATTATACACAATACTGTAAAGGCATTTACTGAAATGTTTATTTAAAGAGAAAGCACTGCAGTTAACTGTATAAAATTACTGTATCAAAAACGAGATATCTCGTAGGTGGCACTCAAAGGGTTAAAAAGCTCTCTCGCTCTGCATCCTCACTGCAAGCTCAAGACTTTTCCCACTCAACTGAGCTTTTCATGTCGACCGCTTCAAAGAATTCTGACCGCACTTTGCTAAGAGCCTACAAACATTATGTTACTCTCGTGAATTGCTTCGTTTTCGGGGAAGGAACCCTCGTGTCGGTGGAAAACAAAAACAAAAACAAAAAAAAAAGACAAAGTTTTTCCGAAGCAAGTGAACAAAAAGACGTTCACCTCTGGGCGAACCTCTTATGTCTCCGACAAATCTCCATTGTTGAGAAACCGGTGAGAGGCATTTCACTAAATGGGCAGGTTTTATTTAGGAAAAAAAAAAGACGTCTTTGATGTATTTTTTCTCTTCTCCTGTCACTGCTTCTTTAATTGCTTTCCCCATTCTATTAGCTTTTTTTTCTCTTTTCTCTCTGTGTCTTTTTTTTCCGTGAATTCAATCAGGTTCAAACCCGTCTTCAATTCATTACATATAAAGAAATTGTCCCATAAGGCATCGTTAACCCGAATTTACTTTCTGCTTCAGCAACGACATATAATTCGATGCATTCTGCTGTGCTTTCTTCTCTCTCTCTTTCCTCACTTCGGTTATTCTCATTCTTTTTTTATGCCATTAAAATAAGAAAGCTAATTTCGATATTTAATATAAATTAATGAGGTGATTCGTTGATATTTAATTTCACTCTTTAAGCCAGTGATGTCCAACCTATGGCCCGTAACGGTGTTTGGATGTGGCCCGCTCTTTTATATTATATACTCACATATGTATTTGGTGATTTTAGTTCATTTTAATTTTTAAATAAACGGTTATTCTAATATTAGAATAACTTCAATTTGAAATTCTTTCTTACATTTCGGCAAAATTTTAAATTTACGCGAACGTTTTCGAATCCATTCGGTCATATAAGTCAAAAGGACTGCTTACATAAAAATGTTGTAAAACGGGTAAAGTCGGAAAAAACAGGCAAAGGCAATAGTCGTGAGAGCAGGAATGTAAAGAAAAGAAAGAAATGAGAAGAAAGAGAAAAAGATAAAAAGAGAAGAGAAAAAGGGAAAATGAGAAGAAAGAGTAAAAAATCCACATAAAATTTTCTCATACGTTGTGGCCCACCAAATTACACCAAACTCAACTTTGGCCCGCACATTACGAAAGGTTGGCCATCACTGGTTTAAGTCTCCCATCTAATTTTTTATGTTAATAGCAATTGAATGAACTTTTACCTGTATCAGAAGCTGGATGGTAAAATGATAATACGAGTGAAACCAGGGCAGCGATTTCGAGAATCATAAGCGTCATATCTTGGAGAGCTTCCACTACTAACTGAAGAAAAGTTTTCGGCGGCTTAGGAGGTATTGTATTAGACCCAAATGTGTCTCTTCTATGTTCTAAATCTACTTTTACGTCACTAAGTCCTACAACAGAAAAAAACGTGTCAATTTTATGAAGGGGGGGGGGGGGGGATTGAGCCACTCATTTGGGAAAAGCAACAAGATTCTGCTCCGTCTGCGGATTGGTCCAGTCGCGCACTGTCCAATCCTCCAATTCATAAAAATCCCACTATTGATTAGCTAATTCCTGAAAATTTGCAGAAATCTGCTTCATGTCATGTTGCACTTAACTGGCCACTTTGGAGCTCTTCTAAGTGTGACTGTGTTCACTTCAAACAAGTGGGTGCCAAATTTATCTTTCAGCTGGCAAACCAACATCATCAATATTAATTAAGACTTGAGTGCCTTTGGGGATTTTCTTGCTTGAATGAGCCCACCACAAACTCAAAACCACTCAAAACAGTCTTTTTTACATTTAAAAAAAAAAAAACAAAAATTACATAAAATTCTCAAATCTACATCAAATTTTCTCATTTAAAATTTCCATTTGATCTAAAAATTCCCAGAGTGGAATTATGTACAACTTCTAAAAACCCAACTAGAAAAACATTCCCATTCAGAAAATAAAGAGCACATTTAGACTAAAAACTTTCCTAAAGAAATCATTTAAGTGAACCAAAAGAGGTTAAAAACGGTCTCTATAAATAGAAACAATTGAAATCTTCCTCAGATCTAAAAACAGGAGCTTCCATACCTTCATTTGGATGTGTATACAGCTTCTTGCATAACTCTTGTATACCTCCATACTCATTAACCTTTTGCACACCCTCTCTGCCACGGTGTTCCATGAGCTCCCGCAGCTGCTTGAGGGTGACCCCATACTGGGCAGGCCGGCCATCTATCATAGCCATTCCGGCCCTTCAACCTAAAACAAGAGAGACAGCCCTGTAAATTATGTTATTTATATCAGTGAAAACAATCCTTAAGCTCTTCTATTGAATGGCTAATAAATTTCAATTTGATAATTGGATTAAATTTGATTGGGAAAATTAAATCAGAATACATTTGGGGTTACAAAAAAAGATCACTAAAATTCAATTACTCAGATTAAAAATTCAATTGGATAATTCTTAAATCTAATGATTTCAAAGAAGATTTGAAATGGTTTTAAGTAAACAGGTGAAAGATATAAATATATATTTATTTAAGAATGATTCACAAAATATACTCAACTAACACTAAGAAAGTGAAAGGGTTTTTAGTTGTCTAAAAAAAAGAAAACTAAGAATTGTATATGCAAAGTTTATCTGCTACTTTTTACTTTGTAAAAATGTTTATTATTATTATATTTTTTTAGTTTGAGTAATATTTAAATGAGATTTTCATACCTCCATACAGATGGATTTTTTCCTGCTTCTTAGAGATTGTTTTTCTTTGTATTAAGCTCTCTTAAGTGAAAGAAAGGGAGGGGCTGTATAAACTATCTCTAAATGGAGATTCTTCAAAGGACAAGGCTTGTTTCTCTCTCATCTCAAAGGTGTTCTTCCTCTCAATAAACTGTTTGCTCTGATTAATGTGCACAACTCAGATGAACAGGGAATTCCAACAAAATGTCAATTTCACAATAAAAAGGTTGCCCTTTAAGAAAAAAATGTCAAAAAAGGCTTTTTTCATATAAGAATCATTCAAAACCAATAAGAAAAGAAAATCATGGGCCAATTTAGACCAAAAACACAGAAAAATTTTGCCATATGAAGCAGCTAAACCTATTTATTACTCACACAGTTTTATTCACTTTCAAATATTTCATTTAAAGAGAGTTCTCAGATAAAGAAAATCAACAGTACTTAATTTCCACTTTTCTTTATCTCAGAACTCATCTCAACCAAACTTTACCAGCCTCAAAAAATATTAACAACTCTTTGTTAATAAAATGCAATTTTTCAGAATTAATTACAAAATTGGCAATTAATAATTTATTTAAATTAAACTGGTTTAACTACTTAAAGACTATTTATCTGTACATACTGGACTCAAGCATTAAAAGATGAGTATAAAATTTGATATTACATCCTACCTGTTTGTATTTGTTGGGTTTTTATAACAGAATGTAAAAATTAATTGGGCACTCAAAATAATAATAAAAAAATTATTTAATTCTTGAACAATTAGTCATTTTTTGCTTCTTCGCGTTGCAACCTCTCGAGGATTATGAGAACACCTCACAGCTATTTCAAGTAGACAACAATTAAATCATCTTAGCGGCGACAAAATTTTCATAATTCCACTGAAAGAAAACAAGCCTTTTCAGAAAGCATGAGTTTATAAATTGCCACAGCGAAATGTTTTTCGTGCTAAAAATAAAAAAATCACCGTAAAATAAGGTTCCAATTTAGATACACAAGCCCCAACAGGGTGGGTTAATATAAGCAAAGGAAATCCGTTGGAATTATTTGTGACACCCGTTATGAATTACCTTCGAATCCCTAACAATAAAAATCAGTGAGACTCTGCTCGAAGAATCCGGTGACTGGTTTAAAAACTAACAACGACAAAATTTTAACAGAAGTAGAATTAACTATTTGAATTGAAAACAGATCATCCATGTATGCGTTGGATTCAGCGGTGCCAACTGTAGAAAGTGTCTGCTTCTCCCACATAATGCGCTCGCGGTGACTTTGTCAAGGTCTGTGGCAAGAGTAAGTCACCCAGAACAACCGGACCGCGTTTGAATCAACCTTAAATTAGTATAAGGATCCTAAAACCTTCACATTGCACCTAAATTTTATCAACTGTTGCCTCATGCGATGATTCCAATGTCACTGATAACTAAATTCCTATTCATTAAGTTTGCAAAAGGAAAATGTAGTTTAAAAACATTACTCAAATGCCGGAATAACTAAAAACAATGTTTTTTATTTGGAAGCCGGAAAATTATTTTTTAACGACAATGTTTTTATAAAACTGTTTTATCAGTTAATTTATGGGAGGCATTTAAGGATTTCAATATTTTTTTCCGACTAATGTTGAAAATTATTTTTTAAAAAATTCAGGGCTTCTGTCGGAAGTTAATCATATTAAGTTTAAATGGACTGTGAGCGCCACTGAATACGGATTAAATTTAAAAAATTTGTAATCATTATGTTGGAAAAGTAAGGAAAACTACTTCTTCGGGGGTGACGTCATGGGGCTGACGTCGTCGGTGGCGTCACCAAGTGGTTCGAGATCCGGCTGAAAACAAATGTGAATGACTGATGGTGCCATTACACCAGCATGACCTTTTCCATTTATCTACTATCAACCTTTTTTGATTTTTCAATGTCTCGTGCCACACTCTTATGTGGATGCGGAGAGTAACGGGGCCCCATTTGGCAAAACAAATCGAAAGGGCATTAACTTTTAAAAGAATATCCCGGGGCCCCGCCCTGTATAATTGTATACGAGCGAATAAGAAGCGCAGGTGATGACCTCGTTCGTACAGAAAAATGTCTCCTTGGTCTAATTTTAGGGATTTTCGCAGAGCTTCCAGGGGGGCGAAGCCCAGGGCCCCCTAACACCATCCTTGGAATGTTCTCCCCGAGGTGGTTTTGTAGAATTTCCAATAAAACTCTCCCGCCAATTATCTAAGAAGCCATACTTGAGATTTTTGGCAACGTATTTTGTGAAAGGGTTTTTTACCCCCGACTAATAAATAACCTATTTATTCGGTGCATTTAAAAGCCAATTAATTTCTTAATGAATTAATAAAGAGAATAAGCGTTTGCGAATTCTTTTGGGGCAATTTTTTAATCGTATTCAAAGAGTGACAACTAAATGCCAAACACATGTTGCTGAATTAACTAAGGCTGAAATTAAAAAATGAACTCAAACTACCTATACATTCCGAAAAAATTTCAAGAAATATTGGAAGTCATCCAGAATATTTAAAATATCTGGCTGAAACGCCGAAATTCCCTTTTTATTAGCAGCAATTGTTAAAATTAGACATCTTCCTGCCGGCCCTCGTTTAATTTCTCTAATACCGAGACTCTCCAATTACCCTTTCCAAGGTAGCTTTCTCCTCCCGCCCCGCTCCCAAAAACACTGCTTTTTGTGCTGACCAGAAGGGAAACCAAACAACTCAACAAATTTTATACCGTCTGCTGGCCGTTTATAATTAGAAATTTCATTTAAAGCAGATTTCTCGAGAACAGAAATTGAGAAACGTTTTGCACGAAAGAGGAGAAGTTGGCAATGTTGGCAGCACTTCTAACGGTTATGAAAACCTCTTTTCACAGTTCTGAGCAGTGCAAATTTTCAATATATTCGGCGGACTGAATAAAATCATCGTTACTGAATTAAGCAAAGCTGAAAAAAAAAATCATTAGTGTCCAATAATTGGGAGCCATCAGATGAGTAACCAAATTACACAGACGATGAAGAGGCGAACAAAAGAAGAGCATCGTTATCACATTTTTTGAATACCAGAAACGATTACAGTTGTAAACTGATTCGGCATCATGTCCATATATACATATAAAATAATATTGAGTTTTTAAGTTGTCAATACGCATTTCCTGTTTGGTTTAAATCTGTCAATGTTTGCCAGAAGTGCTTTCGATTCCGCTGTGGTTATAATAAATATGACGTCATAATTGAAAATTGCTTTACTAATGAATTTAAAACTTAAAATTAGATAAGCCCACTCTTCACAAATCAGGTAAACGTATTGATTATTGTTAACTGTTAGTGCTAACATTAGGAATGGAATTCTCTTTTATTCTTTTAACTCTAACTTATTTTCGGATTATAAATAAAGTACATTACGTTACATAATGTATTAATAATTATAGTTTCCCGTGAGATTATGCAATTTTCCCTGATTTTCGTCTTTTCCTCTCCTTTTCTATTTTTTCATTTTGCACATGAAATTGTTGACATTTTAAGGAAACAGTCGTTATCACTTAATAATAATAATATATTTCTACGCTATTTGATCCGTAGGTATTAGGGTTTTTTTA